>APFE031645315.1:2217-64301 GCA_000404065.3 Pinus taeda
CGCGGGTTCATACATACCTAACCGCCGTATATGTATTAAAACACTTAAAAAAATATAAAACTCCTTATTTTCGGGCGGAGATCGCGGGTTTTACCTGCTGATCACCTGTTAGTGCCCGTGGCCTCAACTGTCCCCAACCAATTCCTAACTAAAAAAACTACTTTGGAATTGGTATAAAAAGACACCAAAGGGAAGGCCTAAGGGAGGAGAGATCATAGAGCCAAGGTTATTATACTGAGTTATTTTCCCCTGATCAGGTTGTGAAGACCCTTGTGCCTTCTGCAACTTCCCCCATATTGTACAGGAAACCCTTGTTTCCTTGTGATTTGATGTTCATCCCTTAGCCATGACATCTTGGAGTGAGTATTGGAAGGTGACCTACTAGAGGCTTAAGGCGGGACGGATCCAGAAGGAGGCTGAGCTTTGAGCCTGCAGAAGTGGTTCAGGTGATATTACTCTTTTTTGTACTATTCTATTTGCCTAATAAAGAAACACGTCTTGTTCCTGATACACTTCTTTCTTTATGTTAATGATGTTCATATTTGAATTTAATGCATGAATAGATGTTTAGAAGTTTGTAACTAACTCTTTTCTTATATAACATAAAGATCATTTTTATGTAAATCTTTGTCCATATACTGCTGCAATCCTTGGAACTGTTGTTTTTGCAGGGCAAAGGAGCGGAAGGGACGTGAAGAAGGGTTTGCACCCTTGAGTAACTACCCAAACGTAGGACCTCAGGTATGTCCTTCTCACCCTAGAAGTAGCTTTTTTATAGCATAAACGGCTGTGTGTGTATGTTTCTTGACTTAGACAACTTTCAGTCTGCTAGGGTTCCACCCAAGAGCCTTAGGGGATAATATCCTGCAACAATGTCATCATTATAAACTTATAATAATTTTGTGATACATTATAATAAACAAATTTTATATGTATTACGCACTCATCACGTATGATTTGACCGCATAGCTTGAATTGTTATAATTTAGATGTAAATATGTTATATGAGTGGCCCATGCATATATATTTCAGTTTATTTTCACATATCCGTTGTGACGAACAACCCAGTAGAATATGCATGATAGTATATAGATCATATTGATGTGGAGAACCAGACCAAACAAAATCCAAACCTATTGTCTATGATGCACCAATTGATTCTTGCAACCCATGCAAAAGCCTTGATTCACAACTACCAAATTAAAGTCAATATGGTTTAGTTGATTATGGACCATGGAAGTGGAAAATGATTTGAACTTAATTACTCTTGTCAAGGTGCTAGTTTTTTCATTCAACCTTCATCACTTCCCATATTGTTTCATAGTATTTATTTATTTTCAAACAAAGTGGTGTCATATTTGCTATTGGCCCCCATTTTTTAGATACCATTGTATGTGATGTGACTCCTCCCAATTGTGTTGAATTTCTTCTATGTATTTCTTACCATTTGGAATCTTCATGAAATATGACTCTACTTGAACTTTTATATCCTTTAGAAAAATTGATGCCACTATCATTCATATTCCTTAGCCAAGATTAAATCTCTCTCAGCCCTAAGGATGATATATGATAAGTATCCCTCCATAAGTTCATGAACATTTGCATTTTATCTTAAGTCACTGATCATCACACATGACACCTAACCTGCCTATCTACCATATTTTCCATTGAACCACCGAAATATGCTCCTTCTCATCGTCATTCCCCATGCATCCATCACTATTGATTTTACAATGAGTATTATCACATATTTTCCATGGAAGTTTTGTATGAAGATTGATCTTGGCTCACATACTACATAAGATAGTAATTTCCAAACCACATTCCCTAAGCATAAGAATGAATTGCAAGATTTTTTTAGCAAAGAGGAGGGAGGGATAAATTAAAACCTTTGTAGGGGAGTTCATTTCACACCCGTCATCAACATACAAGTAGTTTAGTTTTAGTGATATCCTTTCTTTAAACAACCATGTAGATGCCACATAGACAATAAAACTAGTTCATTCATTACATGCACCACCCATTCCATCATATTTAGTAAATGAGATCAAAGTCAGTGAAAATATATGATATAACATTTTAGAGTGAAAGAGTGTTGAAAAATAGGAAACAAAAGGATCCGCCACTAGTTTCTTTAATATCAATGTTGTTAATCGAGAGGAAATATTGGAGAATGTTGTTGTGGTTACTTATGAAAAGCCCAAGTAAAAGGGGAAAAAGCATAAACTTAAAATGATCATTCAAAATGTTGAAGGCTTATATCTTAAATAATGAGAATAGAGTAGATAATGCACCAACTTTAATTTATAGAAAGGGAAATGTTTTCATAATGTCTCCTTAGAAATCATAAGATTCAATACTACAATGGGAAGTGTGGTTCATATGTGAGTTGGTACTAGTCAATATGTTTGTCACACTCAGTGATATTGCCTATGTTCTTTTTGGTAAGCCATCTTTTACTTGATACTTAGTTTAGTTAAGAACTAATTAGGGAGACAAAGATCTTGATTTTTGTCATTGAGATGGTATAGGTGGATGTATTGCCACCTTTGTTATTTTCCTCCATACTTTTACCCTTGGTCTACCATTTGGTTCAAATAATCTTGGGGTTGTTGGTTATGTTATTATTTCACCACACCACTTAAGATAATGTCTCTATATCTAAATGATTACTTATCAACAACTATGGTTAGGGTTAGAAACACAAATTTAACTAAGCATATCACCTCTCTTAGACCAAGAAGATTGATCCAGGTGGTTCCAGGCAGATGCAGAAATTCCAGAGGACTCAAAAAGGGGAAAAATTCAAAGTGGTTATATTTCTCCCAAATTAGAACCAGATCGAAGTGCTTGTCACCCTGATTCCAATGGTGTGAATGACACTCACATCCGAGCTCGTACGAGGGAGAATGATCTAGTCAATGTTTTGGTCAAAGTTGGGTTGTGGGCTAGGTTTAAGTGTCCTACAATTTGACTGACCCTGGGGCATGAAACCTAGCTCTTGAAAGTGGGTGAATTTGTTGGGTCGTTAATTTGTCTAATAACCCTTATATTAGATAAAATCGACAATATTGCCTCTGTTAGTGATATTAGATATTATAATAGATAGGTATATATTATATAAATAATAGATACTATATATATATAATTATATATTATATATAATAATATATTATTATAGGTATGAATATATATATAAAATATATATATATACATAATTACTATATACACTACATATATAGTACTAATATATACCCCACGCCACCCCCGGACCCAAAACCAGTATAACCATTATAACGTTTGAATTAAATATGGCCAACGGGCCCCCCCAACCAACCATATGCTATATTACATATTATGTTACAAGTATGGGGTGGGTGGGCCACCTTTGGTGGACTGGGCCCATACCCCCACACAATGACCTACGTTATACAATGTAATGTGGAACTGAAGAGGATTGAACCCACCTGGCCCACGTGGGTCAGCCCCCACCGGGCAGCCCCATGTGGCGTAACCAAATGTCACACCAAAAAACAACCCACATTTAATGTAATGGCTCCAAAAAAACTCCACCTATTTAATACGATAAGAAATGGTTATCAAAATAGTTATGCGCCAAACTTAACCACATTCGGTTTAAAAAAAAATGTGTTATGTGTATTTTTGGGAGAGGCAAGATTGATCCCCCGACCTCTGCACCACCATTATTCTGCTTAATCACCGTGCCACAGGTGGCGGCTTTGTAACGTTTGCCACCCTTCCACCATACAAACCCTCATTTTCTCAATGGGAGGGGGCCAAGGAGAGCGCAGAAAACAAGATGTATATATTTTTTAATTGATTTATAGATGGAACCATGGGCTTGGAAAAAGAGCAGGCAGAACAATGATTGAGCCAAATTTCTAGGAGCGAAAAACTTTTCCAGTGTCCAAATTGGATACAATTTATGTCAATCCTACACCTCTCAGTGATACAAACCTGATGGCACAGACATAATTTGTATTTGAGTAGCAGATCTTCAAATGACACAGAGGAGGGAATCTTTGAGGAATCTAGGGGGAATCTAAAAGATTCATGTAGCCCCAGATTTTCATTTTGTCAGAATTTAGAAATTTGATAGTTGATTTTGCACTATTCGACACCACAAGTCTGATGGTGAAATTAGATTTTCCATTTTTCGTCCACCTTTTGAAGTGGAGTGCAGGTGTCAACATTCATGTGTGAGCAGTCATTTCCATGGGATTCGATGCCATGATATTGATGGTACATACAGATCCAACAATTTATCAGCCTCTTCTTTAGATGACTCTGTGATGTGATGTATATGTAGTGTCATCATGTACTTCTTTATCTCTTTGTCTAAGATGCATTGTGTTGTATAGATCCCTATTTGATGTTTGATGTGGGATCTTGTTATGTACTTGATCTGAGTTGTACTTATTGTCATGTTTTTATTGAGATCCCTTTGTCGTCATGTTAACGGAATCCTCTTGTGTTGCCATGTATGTATGAGTTGACATCCCTTTGATGCCATGTTGGTGGGATGATCATTATTAACATACATGGAATTATAACATGCTAATAGGGGTCCTTTTTGAATGAGAGTTCCTGCAGCGGAACGTCTCTTGGAGCCACTCCGGTGTGAGGGCATATTCCTTGTATGATAGAGAAAACACATGCATGTACATCATCACTATTTCTAGCACTTAATGCAGTGCCCTACTCCATCTGGACACCAAGGCCCGGAGATGTAATCCCTCCTGGACGAACTCCATTATCAATGTCTTATGTTCTATGTTGCTGATTCTTGTCATGTTCCTTATTCTTTACAACATGCATATATGTTACTTTATGATATTTTAAATGCAATTCTAATCACATCACAAAATCAAAAGATCTTGGTTAAATTCAGGAGTTGAGTCAACTTGAATCATGTTTGGTATCAGAATGGTCTTTGCGTGGATGTGAATTTCGAGTGTGAACAATGGAATGGGCAAGGATAGAGGATAACAAAGCTATGTACGAGACCATGCTCATAATTTCCAAAAAGGTGGAAATTATGTATGAAGCTCTACAAAAAGAGATAGAGGAAAAGCAGCAAGTGCAGCTTGAATTGCAAGCCACGGAAGAGGCCTTGATAGAACTGAAGCACAACAACTAGAATCTTCAAATAGATAATGCTGAATTGAAGATGTTTCTATAGGAAGAGAAAGGGGAGAAATAGAGTTTACTACAACAACTACAAGCTAAGAACGAGGCCTTAGAAAAGCTGCAACATGACCCATGTGAGGTAAAAAGTAATTCTCTGAATTCATGTATGTTTTTGATGATGATTTCGCTGTTTTTGAAAATCATACCATGGGAACTGGCTCCAAATTGTTGAATAAAATTGGGTATGAAGGAAAAGGCTTGGGCATTAATGGCCAAGGCATTGTCAACCCTATCAGGGTAGAGGAATTACCCCATCAGGAAGGACTTGGGTATGTCGAAAAGGAAGTTTGGGAATGTGCCATGACAGCAAGCGATCCACAACCAAGATGATGAGAATCTCTCATTAGTTATTTCCAAATCAACAGTGTAGGTAAAAGATGTTGATTACTGTTGAGTTTTTTCTTCACATAGTCTGATTTCTGTTGGAGATTTGGAGATCCCAATTACAGGGACAAACATGAGTCTCCTTACCATGATGACGTACAAGGAGGAAGAAGAACTTGGTGTTAATAACCAAGGCATAACTCAACCGTTGGAGGTTGTGCAGAGACCTCGATTTGTAGGCTTAGGATACACCGAAGGAGAATGCTCGGAGGTGTCAGATTCTTCCGAGACATCGTTGAAATCGTTGAGGGAAGAGAATGACGGGAACACATCACCATCATTCCATGGCAATGCCCATTATAGGGAAAGAGCTAAGGCGAGCTCTCATCACCATTCTTACACCAGAGATGGAAAGGAAAGGTATAACCAGTCTCGATATTCGAATGTTCATTTCGATTATTTACTGATGATGGACATAAATCAAGGGATCAAAAAACATGTACCTTTTGTGGATTACATAACCATACATTTTCTAAGTGTTGGAAAAGAATAATAGCACACAAAAGGAGAAGGCATGAAAAACCCTCTCAAAAGTAGATAAAGAAGAAGGTAAAGTAGATATGGAGGAAGAAGATGTATTGCACTCATTGCAATACAGGTGAACATCAAAGAACTACTTGTTGGAGGCTCCATCCAGAGCAACACCTTAAAGACAAAGTTTTGGTGTGTGAACCAAATGAAACAGTTGCTTGAGAAGAAAAACCACCACAGGGGGGTGACCCATTCACAACGATAAGTGAAGAATGGTTTCTAGATATGTTAGCTTGTCATGGTCGCGCATTTGTAAATCATTTGTTGCATTTTAAACTGTTAAAGTGATGATGTGTTTTCCATCACTTGTTAAGCAAGAATGATGTTTGGTCTTTATTTTGTGTTGCATGTTTAGTCTTATTTTGTGTTGCATTGTACACTCTGAAAGTGATGTTGTGTTTCCATCGCCTATCAAAGAAAAAATGTGTTTGGCCTTATTTTTGTAAATCATGTGTTGCAGTGATGATGTGTTTTCCACAACTTGTTGAAGCAACAATGTTATGTTGGCCTTGTTTTCGTAGCTGGGGCATTGTTTCCATTTTGATGTAAACTTGACCATCGAGTATGTGTTATAAACTTGTGTCAAGTATGGGATGCTTGGGTCATTAGTTGGTCATGTAAGTTAAGAAGGTAATTTGTAGAATTGCACAACAGGTTTCCAGTGGGTGGCACGTGTGTTTGGCCTTATTTTTGTAAATCATGTGTTGCAGTGATGATGTGTTTTCCACAACTTGTTGAAGCAACAATGTTATGTTGGCCTTGTTTTCGTAGCTGGGGCATTGTTTCCATTTTGATGTAAACTTGACCATCGAGTATGTGTTATAAACTTGTGTCAAGTATGGGATGCTTGGGTCATTAGTTGGTCATGTAAGTTAAGAAGGTAATTTGTAGAATTGCACAACAGGTTTCCAGTGGGTGGCACGTGTCAGCTCATTGCTTATGGCTCCGAAGGACAAAGGTGAAGGAGATGGAAGGGTGACTTATCAGGAATTTGTAAGTGCATATAAGGTACAAAGAAGTGGAAGATTACTTTCATGCTTTTGGAGGACAAAAAGCTCCTTAGTGGGGAGGATTAATCTAGGTGGTTCCATATGCATGCAGAAATCCCAAAAGCCTTAGAAAGAGGCAAAATTCAAAGTGGTTAGATTTCTCCCAAACCAGTACTAGATCAAAGTGCTCATCACCTTGATTCCAATGATGTAAATAACATTCTAATCCGAGCTTGTATGAGGGAGAACGATCCAGTCAAAGTTTTGGTCAAAGTTCGGCTATGGGCCAGGTTTAAGTGTCCTAAAATTTGATCGACCTTGGGGCATGAAACCTAGCTCCTGAAAGTAACCGAATTTGTTGGGTCGTTAATTTGTCTAATAACCCTTATATTAGACAAAATTGAAAAATATTTGTATTGTTTAAAAAAAAATAAAAAGATTATTAATTGGGTGGCGGGCCATAATCATGCCACCCCCGTCGGACCCAAAACCGTATAAAAAAATGTTTGAATTAAATATGGCCGATGGAACATGACCCCCGTCAGTCCCCCCCAACCAACCATATGATATATTACATATTATGTTACAAGTATGGGGTGGCCGGACCACCTCCGATGAACCCGGACCACATGCCCACCCAATGACCTACATTATACAATGTAATGTGGAGCTAGTAGGGATTGAACCCGCCCAGCCCACCTGCACTTGCCCCCACCGGACAGTCCCATGTGGCATACTTCCAACCAAATGTCACACCAAACAACAACCCACATTTAATGTAACGGCTACAAAAGAACTTCGCCTATTTAATACAATAAGCAACGATTATCAAAATAGATCAACGTCAAACTTAACCACACGTGGTTTAAAAAAATGTGTTACGTGTATTTTTGGGAGAGGTAGGATTGATCCCCTGACCTCTCCGCCACCATTATTCTGCTTAACCACCGTGCCACAGGTGGCAGCTTTGTAAAGTCTGCCATCCTTCCACCATATAAACCCTCATTTATTCAGTGCGTGGGGGTCGAGGAGAGCACGAAAACTAAGACGCATAATTTTTTTTAATTGATTTGTAGGTGGAACCATGAGCTTGGAGAAAGAGCACGTGGGACCATGATTGAGCCAAATTTCTAGGAGCGGAAAACTTTCCAGTGTCCAAATTGGACAAACTTTATGTCGATCCTACACCTCTCACATGAACCTGATGGCGCAGACATAATTTTTATTTTAGAAACAGATCTTTAGATGACCCAGAGGAGGGAATCTTTGATGAATCTAGTGGGAATCTAAAGATTCCTGTAGCCCCAGTTTTTCACTTTTTCAGAATTCATAGATTCAACATTCAATTTTACATTATTCGATGCCACAAATCTGATGGTGCAATTAGATTTTACATTTGATCAGTCTATTTTTCGGCCACTTTTCGAAGTGGAGTGTAGGTGTCAACATTCATGTGTGAGTAGTCATTTCCATGAGATTTGACGCCATGAGATCGATGGTACAACTAGATCTAGTAGTTTATAAGCCTCTTCTTCAGATGACTTTGTGATGTGAGGTATATGCAGTGTGATAATGTCCTTCTTTATCTCTTTGTCTGGGATGGATTGTGTTGTATAGATCCCTATTTGATGTTTGATGTGGGATCTTTTTTTGTGCTTGATTTGAGATGTCCTTATTGTCATGTTTTTATTGAGATCCCTTTGTCATCATGTTGACAGGATCCTCATGGGTTGCCATGTATGTATGAGTTGAGATCCCTTTGATGCCATGTTGGTGGGATGCTCATTATTAACATACATGAAATTATACCATGCTGATAGGAGTCCTTTTGAACGAGAGTTCCTGCAGCGGGACATCTCTTGGAGCCACTCCTGCATGAGGGAATATTCCTTGTATTATAAAGAAAACACATACATGTACATCATCACTCTTTGGAGCACTTAATGCAACGACCTACACCATCTTGACACTGGGGCCCAGAGATGTAGTCCCTCTTGGACGAACTCCGTTATCAATGTCTTATGTTCTATGTTGCTGATTCTTGTCATGTTCCTTCTTCTTTACAACATGCATATATGTCCCTTTATGCTATTTTAAATGCAATTCTAATCACATCATGAAAGAAAAAGATCTTGGTTAAATCTAGGAGTTGAGTAAACTCGGATCAAAGATAAATGAGACATTATCAACATAAATAAAAAGAAAAATGGTGAGAACTCTAGAGAGGATGGAATGAAGAAGAACTAGCCTAGATCTATCTTAACTGTGGATCTACGAATCCCCAACAGGGATCAAATATCTCAAGGTGAAAAACCTCTTTTTTTAGTGCAAAACTTGAGGAAAAGTTTTCATCTAGAGGGATTTGATCCCTCTTGGCACTTCATAAATCCTGAGTTAAGATGAATCTAGGTTGGTTATATACAAAGACTTGTTCAATATATATATATATATATATATATATAATATATATATATATATATATATATAATATAGTACTTATCTTATTTTATTTAATTAATTTTTGGTTTATTTTTACTTTTATGTAATTTGACTGACTCAAAAATTTTACATAACATAACATAATAGGACATTGCAACATCTCTTCTATACTAGGCTAGAGAGCGCCTCTAGATACAATAATATTGTTAATAATTGACCTTTAATGAACTGAATACATAATTATAATATATTAAAATAAAAAAGGATTTTCTAGAAGGAATTTAACTGATCGAGAAAAGATAAACGAAGTGACCTCTGAAAAAGGTCAACCAACAAAAAAAAAGTTAAACTCATCCACTTTTTAACAAAAAATTAGGTTAAGTCATCCACTTTTTAACTCACTCTTCTAAATAAATAAATAAATAAAATATTACATAAAAGGACATTGGAAATTACTCACTGAGAAAAGATAAATGATCTTGTTTTTGAAAAGGATCAATCAATAACATGGCATTTTTGAACTATTATATATTTTTAGAGTTTTTAGGTGGAATCAATTTTGGTCAAATCTTGATTGGGTTTTTGACTGCATATATGGATCCAACACTATGAAAAACCTCTTCAAATTTTGGAGAGATTAGAACTCAAACTTGTGATTCCAACAAATGGAGACTAAATTTTAGGTAATCTGAACCCAAAAATATGAAAAAAAAATTCCAAAACCTATAACAAATAAACTACGACGAACTTAAATGGTTAACTTGGTCCACTTTTTAAGTCTTAAAAAAAAAAGTTGAAATTGTCGTTTTTAAGAAAAAATAATAAATAAATATTAAGATAAAAATATGTTAGAGGTTGGAAATTATGATTACACTTTATTGTTAAGAATTTTGAGTGCTCTTTCTAAACTTTTGGAAAAATATAAATAAAAAAATAATTAAAAAATAAATGAAATTTATCTATTTTAACTAACTTGAAAAAAAACATAAGGAATAAATTATAATATATTAAATACAATTCATTTTATATATAAATAAAAAAATACATAAAAAGACCATTAACTATGACACATAGAAATGACACTGCCCAAACAAAAAGAAAAAAGTACCTATAATATATTTAAATAAAAAAGAAAAGCTACGGATCACCGAAAAGGGAAAGAACTAGTAGAAATTGATCACGTATCATTTTTAAGATTTCCTATAAAGAAATGGGTTTATGCGTAGGAGATGACTTTGCATATCACAAAGCCAATGTAAGATAATCTTCTTTTAGTGTGGCGCATTCTTACTCTGTAAGTCCAAACAGCAATAGCCGTCCAACATGGTTTCTTCTGGCCCATGGCAGCACCCCACCACGGGATCTCCTACAGGTCCACTATAGAAGAGACCCAGTGTCAGACCTAGGAAGGTGGTGGATCCCAACATTGTGTTGAAAATATTTAGTAAATTTAATTTTCACAGAGGGTGGAGAGATGATTTTCGCGAAGCTACTTTCATGTCGCTAGTTTCTCACACCACAGAGCTATTTCGCGCAACTACCTTTGTGCATTGCGAAGCTATTTCACAGACTTGGATTTCGTGCACCGTGGAGCTATTTCAGAGACTTATGAATAATATTTACTCATGGAAAAAATGACAAAGTAGGTTTGGAGCAACACAATGAAAACTTAATATTATATTCTAAAACATGAAAATACATTCACATGAGGCTACGGCTCATTCACTAAGTAAAAACTAAAATTTCACGCAGAATAACACACAGTAAAATACTGTAACTGTTGTTTTCACATGCCCACCAAAATTTGATGTAGTGTCCTTATATTGGCGAAAGCGCTCAAACACTTCACTTTTCTGTTTTAGGAGAAAGACCTATGTCTTCCTTGTGTAGTCATCTATGAAGGTCAATACATAGTGGCGGCCACCAATTGATGGTGTTTGCATTGGTCCACATAAATATGAGTGGGCAATTTCCAAAGGTGCCTTTGCCCTCACTAACTTTCCTGCTGGAAATGTCTCTCTATGTTGCTTGCCCAAGGTACATCCTTCACATATGTTGTCTGGTTTTCCTATAAGCGGTAAACCCTTCACCATGCCTTTCTTATGCAGCAAATTCAAACCTCCAAAGTTGAGATGTCCAAATCTCATGTGCCATAACTAGTTTTCATCTTTGACCTCCCCTTGAAAGTTTACTTGTGTGATAACTACCTTTTTTTTTCCATCTTCATGTGAGTTCATAGATAATTGTGCTTGTGCACCTTCTTTCTACAAATTTGATATTATTTTTAGGGGCAACATTCTATTTTTTTTCATCTGAACCTTTGCAATTAGCTGTCTGCTTGGAGGCCTATCCAAGATTGTGCACACATCATTTTTGAAGAAGACATTGTAGTCCTTCTGTATGAGTTGTCTAACACTCATGAGATTATGTTTCACACTGGGGACAAAGTAAACATCTGAGATGTATTTCTTCTCCCCCTTATTTGTTAGGATATTAACTCTTCCTTTTCCCATGACAGAGACTTTTCTATCAGTCCCTAATGTCACTTCAGATTTCACACTTTCATCCAGATTAGAAAACATTTCTATGTTTCCTATCATGTGGTTACTACACCCAGATTCTAGATACCATACATCACTCTGTTTTTCTTGTGTTACATTACAAGCTAAAAACATGCTATCATGGTTCTAATTTTCTCTTGTGAAATTTACACTTGGTTTGTTACTAATGTCACATTGTTTCTTTCTACATTCATTTGCATAATGACCATACTTCTTACAGTAATGCCATTGAACTTGAGATTTATCATACCTATGACCTTGTGCTTGATTTTGGCTTGGGCCTTGAGTTGGATTTTGATTGCTGCCTCTTCCATTTGAGCTTTAATGGCTGCTTCTTCCACCTCTATGTGGGCTTCTTCCTCTTCCTCTAGCAAACGATCTTCCTCTACCTCAACCTTGACCAAATGATACGTGTGTCTTGAAGGCATGCTCTAATGAGGAGCTTGCTGCTCTATTCAGTCTATGTTAATGAGAAATCAGTGATGCATTAAGCTCATCCACTGAGAACTATGAGAAATCATTTGTCTCTTCTATGGCCACAACAATGGCCTCAAACCTTGTTGGCAAACTTCTTATAACTTTCTCAACTATTCTTCTTTCCTCAAGTGTCTCACCATGAGACCTGATTTGAGTAACCAGCCCACTTACACGTGTAAAAAACGAGCCTATATTCTTAGACCCTTTCATACAAAGTGTTTCAAAATCTCTCCTCAACATTTGTAACTTCGATGGCTTGACTTTTTCCATGCCTTGGCAGGCTGTTTGAAGGGTGTCCCATGCTTGCGTGGACTTTGTTGCTGCTACAACCCTTGGGAAAATACTTTCATGAACTGCTTGGAAAATATAAAACAAGGCTTTTGAATCCTTCTTCTTGATGTCCCTTAACACATATTTTTGTTGTTGAGATAAGGCATTATATGTTGCTGCATCTTCTAGTTCTTGAAAACCATTCTCAACCAAATCCCAAATGTCTTGAGAAGAAAATAGGGTCTTCATTATAATAGCCCAATAATCATAATTTTTTCCATTAAATTGAGATATTTGAGGATTAGTCAAGCTAGTGATTGATGTTTCCATTTCTGAGTGTAAACAAAAATTTCTACCTGGTGGTAAATATGCTAAAAGAATCTACCCTAAAAACAATTCTTAATGCTAGTAAAAACAGTTGCTTTTACACTAACAATATTTAACCCGCTCTGGTACCATGTTAAAATATTTAGTAAATTTAATTTTCGTGGAGGGCAGAGAGTTATCATTTTTGCGAAGCTACTTTCGTGCAGTTAGCTTCGCGCACTGCGGAGCTGCTTTCATGCAACTACCTTCGCACACCGTGAAGCTATTTCACAGACTTGGATTTCGTGCACCACGAAGCTATTTCAAAGACTTATGAATAATATTTACTCATGGAAAAAATGACAAATTAGGTTTGGAGAAACACAATAAAAACTTAGTATTATATTCTAAAACATGAAAATACATTCACATGAGGCTATGGCTCATTCACTAAGTAAAAACTAAAATTTCACGCAGAATAACACACATTAAAATACTGTAACTGTTGTTTTCACATGCCCACCAAAATCTGGTCCACCATTTTCTCCCCAGAGACTTCCGCTCTCTTTTTCTCTAAGCTATTACAAAATGACTTCTACATTTATATATAACTCAACATACAATTTTACATTTAACTCATGACAGAGTGAAATTAATATGATGTTGTTGTTGAGTGTGATCAGAATCGCGTAGGTTTTTCTAGAGTGTGGGCAATAGTTTCTGAATAAATGCTTGCCCATATCTATTTACCAAAGTAAATTATGCTTTAAATTCCTTGCTGCGTTTCAGAATGGTTCACGCTTGGCTTCAATCCTTCCATCTTCAAATAGAGATGAAACCTACAAAAATACGTCTAACAAGTATGGTTGTTGTCAAGCTATTTATTGCGGTGGTTGGGATTATTATTTCCAACACAATGGTGGTTCTGTGGGTGATCAGGCCGTCCAAGGAAACACAAATAGAGAGGCGACATTCGGCTTTGCTGGTGGTATTGGGCTGGCGCAGAGATCGGTTCTTTCTAACTATGGCATGCCCACATACAGAAGCCAACATGCCCCTTCTTCAGTGAGAGGTGACTAATTTTAACTTTATGTACTAGTCGTGGCCATTAAAAATAGCATGTATATGTTGTTTTATTTATGTTACAGATAGTTGTGATTTTGGAAATAAAAATTCTAGGCATCAATGGTGTCTAGTTCGAGGAGATTTTTTTCTATTACATTTTGAATACATTTGAAAAATAAAGATTGTATATACACTTTGATATCTGGGTTAATGACTTGACCAAACTTATTATTATGAGATACTAAGGGTGGGTTCAATGGGATCTAAGATTCTAAACACTAGGTGATAAAATGTTTCACCTACTGCAGAAACCAAAGTAAGCCATGGGGAACAATCTTGAGAGCAATCCAAAGAACATAAGTAGAAGAAGATAAGGAGAAATAAAACTGCTGTGCAAGAAGCTCAAAAACATCACATCAAAATGAAAAGAAGGTCTTGTGGTAAGTGGGGAGCAACAATTTTTTATCATAGCAATGGTGAAAAAGTGTCTTTGGGCACCTTTCTTATAGAAGAATAGGCAACACTTGCTTATGAGGAGGTTTCTTGCAGGTTCAGAAACTTGCAAGTGAACCTAAATATTCTAGACAAAGTGTGCTAGAGGGATGGAAATGATCATCAACATCATCGTGCCAATGGTGCAGGACAATCGTAACATTTTGGTGTAGTCGAGCATTCAGAATGAATCACGGATTCCCCTTATAATATTGACTTGATCTCGCAACAGTTTCCAGTTTTTCATATCTATGGTCAGTTGTTACAGAATCCAGGCCTCTCTTTGTTGCCTTCTATCCAGCGGAATCTAGCAATGTTGCTCCCTAATAGTTCATTGCAACAACCTGCTTCTAATACTGTTCTTTCTTCACCCACAAAAAGAATTCCTGTGGTTATTGTTAGAAAAATTTCACAAAAGTAGAGGAGAGGAGTCTGGCTCAGAAATCAGTTGTGGGAAGGAAATTCTTCATTTGCATCAAGGAAATGACAACTACACAAGCTTAATTAAAACACATAAATCACTGCAGAAAAGAGTAAAAGCAAAATGGTTGCGGTAAATATACTTGTGAAAGTTTAATACCACATTGCAACATAACATATTTTTTATTATATTTCAAGACATAGGAAAAATACATTCTCATGATAAATTGGAGGCTACTGCTCTAAGTAAAACAAGAAAGCGATTTAAGATTCACTAGGGTTGGGAATAACACACACTAAAACACAGTAACTAAAATGCGCCCACCAAAATTTGCTCCACATTTTCTCATTACCTCTCAAACTTTCAACCTCTCTCTCGCTCAACCTTGAAAATGACTTTTACATTCATATTTACGCAAAACATGCATTTGAATCATTAATTCATGACAGAGAAAAGATCAATACACACCATTGGCGATTTTACATAATAATGGTTTTCTTAACTTGCATGTGTTGTGGAGTGTGGGTAACAATAGCGGAGTGAATGCTTACCCATTTGTATTTACCAAGATTCATTAAGTGCCTTAAACTCTCCATTGTGTTTTGGAATGGTCATCATTGTACTTCTTCTCAAACTTTAGTCCTTCTACCTACAAACAAAATCGTAACCTACAAAAGTACTTCTGACAAGTATGGCTGATGCCAGAGTGTTTAATGCAGTGATTGGATTAATTTTCAACATTCCCCCTTAATCGCAACTGCCGCAATTGATGATTCCCAAATAGTGTCTGAGATAAAGAAAACTTTCATGTGTCAATGGCTTTGTGAAAATATCAACAAATTGTTCCTTTGACTTGCAGTGCCGCAACACAATTTCACCATTGTTAATTAACTCTTTGATAAATGATATTTAACATCAATGTGCTTCATCCTCTTGTGAAAAACATAATTCTTTGAAAATGCAATTGCTAAGGTCTTGTTGCAAAAAATAGTTTTCATTCCCTCTCGTTTGTGGTGAAGGTCCCTCAACATCCTTCTCATCCAAACTACCTGACAGGCTACTGCTGTTGTGGCAACATTTTCAGCTTCTATTGTAGATAGTGGCACTATTGGTTGCTTCTTGGAGGCCAATGAAATGGCTCCAAAACCCAAGTGAATAACATATCCTAACGTGCTCTTTTTGTCATTGACACTTCCTACCCAAGCATTCAATGTAAGTGTAACCAACTAGCCTGAAATCATTTGTTGTGGTGTACAAAATACCATATTGTTTTGTCCCATTGACATACTTTAGAATCCTTTTCATTACTTGATAATGTGTTTCCTTGGGTGTCTCCATAAACCTCGACACCAAACTCATTTCATGCATTATATCCGACCTAGTGACAATCAAATACATCAAGCTGCCTATCATGCTTTTGTATAATGTTGGATTGGCATTGCTGCTGCAATCCTCTTTGCTCAAATTCAACCCCATGACAGTTGGATTTGGGGCAGGCTTGTTGTTCTGCATTTTAAACCTCTCTAAAATGTTTGCCACATACTTTGTTTGAGAAATAAAAATGTCATTTTCTATTTGTTTCACTTCTATGCCTAGAAAAATATCTTAACAACCCTAAGTCAGTGATTTCAAATTCACTTTTCATGACTTCTTTGAAATCAACAATGAGGAAATCATCATTGCTTGTAAAGATTAAATTATCTACATATAAGACAATGATAATAATATTATCATCACTCTCTTTGATGTGGGGAGTAGGCTCACCGTCACATTTGTCGAAACCATTGTCCAAAAAGTAAGCATCTATCCTATTGTACCATGCATGCAGTGCTTGCTTCAACCCATAAAGAGGTTTCCTCAACCTATACACTTTTCCTTCTTGGCCTTCTACCTCATAACCAGGTGGTTGCATAACATACACTTCCTCTTTCAGCACTCCATTCAAGAATGTTGATTTTACATCCATTTTATACACTTTCCATTTATGTTGTGTGACAATCGCCACAACTATATGAATTGTCTCCATCCTTGTGACTGGTGCAAATGTCTTTGAATAATCTCTTCCATGTTGTTTCTTGTATCCTTTAACAATTATCCTTGCTTTATGCTTCTCAATCTTTCCCTCAACGTTTGTCTTGGTCTTATAAACCCACTTCACTCCAAGGACATATTTTCCTTGCGGAAGGTTCACTAGCTCCCATCTGTGATTCTTTTCTATTGCTTATATTTCTTCACTCATTGCCACAACCCATTTTTATTCCTTGAATGGATCCTCAAAATGGATTGGGTCATCTACATGACAAAATAATGGAAATAAGGAATTTAGACTAGCGTTGTTATCAACTTCATCGTGCACATAAATCTCATTTAAATTTTTGAATTTTGGTATTCTTGAGCTTGCTAAAGATGGGCTTGACATGTCACTTGTTGTTGCGCTTTGTAGCATGCTTGGAGAAGCACTTGCTTGACTGTGTGACGTTGTCCTATTTTTTGTTGATAGTGTTACTTGTTGCCTGCTTTTTAGCACTTGAATAGGAGTAGAGGGAGTCACTTGTTGGAATTTCTAAGTTTAATTGTTAGAAATCCTTAAAGTACTTCAAGTACTTTCTCATTTATTTTTGCCTACTTGTTTTGTTTAATTAACAAGTTATTTACGATGTAAATACTAAAAATAAATACAAGTACATTCTCAACACATTACAAATCATCAACTGAAGGAAAAAAAACACAAGTGACATCATTGTTTTGGACTAATGTCCCAGGAAAATCCCAATGCGGGAAAAGTGGTGCAACTATCTGAGGGTTCTATTATTAATTAGTTTTAGAAAACAATCCAGGTGCCAAACCAGCTCACCCAACAAAGAATGATCTCGACAATAGTACCTCTTAGTTGGAGATAGATATTCCGGTTAAAATACTGGATGAATAATTCCACAGCTCTCAGCTCCAATCTGCCCCACAAAATCTCCAGTGTTTGCCTCTAGGGACTGCATCAGCCTTTCTAGCCCAACATCACCCCATCTCACCTTTTGTTAGCCTCTGGACGCACTGCATCAACCTCTAGAGCCTCTGCATCACCCATGCTGGCTCTCTCTAGCACTACTCAGCTCCTGGCTGCCTCTCCATGGGCCTGACTGGCTCAACGTGGCCTCTAGCTAGCTTTACACTCCTCTCTCCTAGCTTCTGCATTTATGCTCCTAGTACCCTCTCCGCCTCTCTTCTTCTGTATTGACTGCCCCTCAGCTGAAACTTTGATCACTCCTTCAATTTCCTCAACAAGCCCTGCCCCAAAAAATCGAATTCTTGATCAACTTGGTGTATTCTCCAAGCGACCCTCAAGCCTCCTCTTATAATTTTCTCTTTGACAATTCAACGGCCAAGATTAAGTCCCTAACCAATGGCTAAGATTAACTCTGGCTTGATGCATGACTTTTTGACCCTTCTAACACAGTTTTATATTAATTCACATTAATATTTTATTTTCCCTAAGTTTAGACTTAGGGACTCCATTAAAAATATTAATTATTTTAATATCTCCCAACCTATTTAGAATCTTCCCAAATCGTTTATGGGTATTGGATATCTCATGTGCTTTAGCCCCTCCACCAAATTTCATGGCTGGATCACATTTGATGGTACCCCAAATCAACACTCCCTCTTAGTGAGGATTGTGCTCTAGCAATACGCATCACTGAGCATCACCCTAATCATCCGGCATCGGTTTTTGTGTTGATGCTAGGCCTGTTTCCAAACATCCTCTGCACTACTGCATCATGTACTACTTCCCATGGCCCTGCCACTGCCACTGCTGCATCCATATGACTGCCCCTCTCTTCATGCTGCAATGTGCTGCCCATAGCACTGCCACTGCTAAGTATTGTACTACAACTCAGTTACTGAGAAGTAAGTAAATTGATCTCCCAACTCTGACATCTCTGTTAGGCTAGAGACACCCATGATGTTGAAAATCCCTCTGTCACTGGCAAGTGCTCCTTCTATGACTTTTGTGCTGCTGCAACAACTCCATGCATCTCGCACTGCTGCCTCACTTTGTCTTGAGAATCCTGCACTATAGCTCCCTCTATCACTCCATCTGTAACTGTCTCTATTGACATCCTCGAGTACTACTACTCATCTTTGGGGCTCCTACAGCAAAGTATAATCTAAGAGGTTGGGTACCTCGAGGATCCTGCCCCTCATCGACTATAGTCCATTTGACTACAACTCGATGTCTCCCCCCTTCCTCTCAAGTGGCGTGTGAGCCCTCATGGCACAGTCATCATCTGTCTCTAGTTCTCTGCCCTTACTGGCACATCCTTAGTCTTGAAAGCCTCTCCCTTGCTCCTCTTCCTCGGACGTTGGCTCACATAGTGACCCAATTCCCCACAGTGGAAGTGTTTGACTTTGGAGAGGTCCATCTTCTTTTGTTTCTCCTTCTTTCCCTCATATGCTAAGGCAACATCCTCCTCTTCCTCCTTCTTGATTTTGCCCCCCTTGCCACTGCTTCCTTCCTTTGTCATCCTTTTGATATTTTCTTAACGAAGAGCCGCCCATAGTTCCTCGCAATCTAGAAGGGTTGACCTGTCGAGTATGCTCTGGACAAACACCTCCCAGTCTTCTGAGACTATGTTCAGGGCCGTCCTCACCATCAATTCTTGATCCGGTGTGGCCCTTATGGAAGTTAGTTGATCTTGAATCTCCTTCAATCGACCAAGGAAGGTGGCGATCTATTCTCCCTTCTACATCTGGTATGATCACAACTAATTTTCTGGGAGAATCTTCCTCTGCACGGAAGTATGATCATACAATTTAGTCAGGGCCTCCCACATTACGTTTGTCGTGTCCTTTTCAGAAATATGTGGTACTACATGGTCCTTGACCCCATCAAGGATGAGGCCCTTAGCCCTTGCCATTGCCTCCTTGTACTTATCGTTCTCAGCTAGGTCAACTAGGATCGCTATCATCTTCAAGGAAAAGTGCTTGAGACTATTTCTATCTAGAACATACAAGATTCCGGCCTTCCAAACTATGAAGTTTGAGGCTCTGTCTAGTCTGTCCTAGTATCTTACCCCGTTCACTACCATTTTTCCTCTCCTCTACTTCCCTCCTAGAATTTCTCAGTGTGACTCCCTCTGAGCCTCGATTTCCCTCCTCGAAACCCCTATGTGAATGTCGCGATGCCCCCACTCAGATTGTTAGTGTAGCTGACCACTGATTTGAATTTCTTGGCTAGAAATCGTCGGCAACAACTCCCTCCTCCTTCACCTTGCCCTATTATGTATTGTTTTGACCACAGTACCCCACCATCTTCACTCCACAACTTACCCACAATCTCTTATGCGTCAGCAAACTCAAGGTTAGAGCTTCTAGGCTCTGCACAATCTCGACACCAGCACAATCCACACCTCTTGGCCATGGGCGTCAATCCTTCCTGACTAATAAAGATGACTAGGTGCTATGTAGGTTAGGTCTTCTCCCTTGTGCCATTGCGTCGATCCTCCTCTCATCTCAAACTTGACAACGCAGGAAATGCATCACCCCTTCCTTGCTGCTTCTCCGCTAGAAACAACTTCTATCACTTAGGATAGTTTTTTCTGTTGCTCTGCTTTGCTAATTCCCTCAGTTCTCCTGTGATCTGTAACCACGCTCCAATACCATGTTGGAATTTCTATGTTTAACTGTTAGAAATCCTTCATGTACTTTCTGATTTATTTCTGCCTACTTGTTCTGTTTAATTAACAAGTTATTTACCATGTAAATACTAAAAATAAATACAAGTACATGCTCAACACATTACAGATCATCAACTGAAGGAAAAACAAGCACACAAGTGACACCATTGTTTTTGGACTAATGTCCCCAGAAAAAACCAATGTGGGAAAACCGATGCAACTATCTGAGGGATTTTATATTAGGCAATTTCAGAATACAATCTAGGTGCCAAACTAGCTCACCCAACAGAGAATGAGACAAGGCATTGTCCCTCAACAAATCCCTTTCTACTTGAGACAAGGCATTGTACTGCTAGAAAATTATATATTACAGAGAAATGGAACACATAAAATATTGCAGAAATATAAACACATAAAACACATAAAACAAGAGAGACGCAGATATATGTGGTTCACCCAGTTTGGGCTACATCCATGGAGAAATAGCCAGTCCTTCTTTTATTATATTATCCAACAACTTGAAGAGATACAACCTACAACAGATCCACTGTAATGCCCTCTTTGCTCTCAATCTCCTCTCTCTTCCTCAATCAGAATATAGAGATACATAGACGTAATACAATTCCCTCATATATAGTGAGGGGTTGCCTTCTAGGGCAAAAATCCCTAAACTAAACATAACTTCTACCATCAGATCATCCACCTAATTAACAACCTAGATTGACTAGAAATTACTAGACTTTTACAAGGAAATTTTACATCTATTTTTAGCTTCGAGGGTGCTGCCCCCAAACCCCTGCAGGGGGGACAACTCCCCTTGAGTGGATGGGTATACAATCTTCCTAGAGTATACATCCTGCTGAAACGAGAAGATAATCAGGCTCCACACCCAACAATCTCCCACTTTGATACTAATTATAGAAACTGCACTTCTACTTCATTTGCTATACAATGACTCCACTTTGGACCTGCTAGTTTCTCATGTTCTTGATCATACTTGAAGACCAATTGAAAGTAAGTAGATTCTCAGTTTCTCCCTGGTTACAACTTTTGTTAACATATCTGTAGGATTCTGGCTAGTGTGTATCTTTTCCAGCTTCAACTGTCCATCTTCCAATGCTGACTGTATGAAATGGTACCCAAGTTGTATATGCTTACTCTTGGAATGAAATTCAGAGTTCTTTGCAAGACGTATGGAACTCTGGTTGTCACTGTATAACCTGACAAACTCCTGCTTCTTACCCAATCCATCCAGAAACCTTTGTAACCAAATCATCTCTTTACTAGCCTTTGTAGCAACAACATACTCTGCTTCTGTTGTTGAAAGTGCAACAACACTTTGTATTTTTGAAACCCAACTAACAGTTGTTCCACCTACAGTAAATACATATCCTGTAGTGCTCTTCCTGTTATCTCTATCACCCACCATATCTGCATCAACATATCCCTGTAGAGTAATGTTTGAACCACCAAAGCATAATGCTTGATTTGTGGTACCTCTCAAATACCTGAGAATCCACTTCACTGCCATCTAATGTTCTTTTCTTGGATTGTTCATGTACCTGTTTATAACTCCCACTGCATGTGCAATATCAGGCCTTGTGCACACCATTGCATACATTAAGCTTCCAACTGCTGATGCATATGGAACTTTAGACATATGAGCCATTTCTTCCTGACTCTTGGGACATGCCTCCTTACTTAATTTGAAATGGCTAGCCAAAGGTATACTAACTGGTTTTGCATTCGGCATGTTAAACCTTTCCAACACCTTTTCCATGTACTCACTTTGAGACAATGTTAATTTGCAATTCTTCCTATCTCTAGTTATTCTCATACCAAGGATTTGTTTTGCAACAGCCAAATCCTTCATTGCAAATGAGTTTGCCAATTTCCTTTTGAGCACATTTATTTCCTGCATGTTAGAACCTGCAACAAGCATGTCATCTATATACAATAACAATATAATATAGCTGCCATCATTTTTCCTTTTGAGATAAACACAATGATCAAAGTGACACCTAGTATAACCTTGTTCAGACATAAACCTGTAAAATTTTAGATACCACTGCCTTAGAAATATAAACACATAAAACACATAAAACAAGAGAGACACAGATATACACGGTTCACCCAGTTTGGGCTACATCCACGGAGAAAAATGAGTCCTTCTTTTATTATATTATCCAGCAAACTAAAGAGATACAACCTACAGTAGATACGCTGTAACACCCTATTCGCTTTCAATCTCCCCTCTCTTCCTCACTCAGAATTCAGAGATACATAAATGAAATAAAATTCCCTCATATATAGTGAGGGGTTGCCTTCTAGGGAAAAAACCCTAAAATAAACATAACTTCTACCGTCAGATCATTCGCCTATTGAACGACCCAGATTGACTAGAAATTACTAGACTTTTACAAGGAAATTTTACATCTATTTTTAGCTTTGGGGGCGCTGCCCCCAAATCCCCTCCGGGGGACCACTGGCCCCCGGACCCCCTAGCCAGGGGGAATCAGTCATCTGGAAGCTCGCAGGGGGGATAAGTTCCCCCGCACCCCCCCGCGTGGAGGGGTGTACAATATTCCTAGGGTATACATCCGGCTGAGACCAGAAGATAATCAGGCTCCACACCCAACATTGTATGTTGTTGCATCTACTAGTTCATGAAAACCATTCTCCACCAAATCCCAAATGTCTTGAGTAGAAAACAAGCCCTTCATTGTAATAGCCCAATAATCATAAAATTTTCCATTAAACAGAGGTATATGATGATTGGTAAAGCTTTTGGTTGATGTTTCCATTTCTGAGTAAAAAAAAATTCTTCCTGCTGGTAAATACACTTCAAAATTATGCCCTCAAAACAATTTATAATTTCTAGTAAAAAAGAACTTTTTTATACTAACAAATTTTAACCTCCTCTGATACCGTGTTAGAAAAATTGCACAGGCGCAAAGGGGAGGAGTCTTGCTCAGAAACCAGTTGTGGCATGGCAAATATTCAGTTGTGACAAGGAAATCACAACTACACAAAGGCTTAATTGAACATAGAACTCATGGTAGAAAAACATTGTAAAAGAAAAATGGTTGCGTAAATCTACTTGTGAAAGCTTAAGAACACATCATAACATAACATACTTTTGATTGTATTTCAAAACATAGGAAAAATACATTGGCATGATGAATTGGAGGTTGTTTCTCCAAGTAAAACAAGAAAGATCTTAATGTGATTTACGCTTCACCAGAGTTGTGGAGTAACACACAGGAAAAAACTTAAAACACTTTTCATGCGCCCACCGAAATTCGCTACACAATTTTCTCTTTACTTTCACCCTTTCTCTTACTCAACCTTGAAAATGACTTTTACATTCATATTTATACAAAAAATGCATTTGACTCATTAATTCATTACTGATAAAACATTAACACACAACATGGACGATTTTACATAATAAATGGTTTTATGAACTTGCAAGTGTTGTGGAGTGTGGGTAATAGTCGTAGAGTGAATGCTTGCCCATAAGTATTTCCCAAAATTCGTTAAGTGCCTTAAACTCTCTACTGTGTTGCGGAATGGTCATCGTTGTACTTCTACTCAGACTTTAGTCCTTCCCCCTGCAAACAAAATCGCAACCTACAAAATTACTTCTAACAAGTATGGCTACTATCAAATTGTTTAACGCGGTGGTTTGGATTGATTTTCCAATAGTTCCTGCATCGACCTCGCAGCATCCTAATCCCACCTCCCAAGTTAGATAAATAGTTTGAGGCATGGAGCATAATCTAGGTTTCTCTTCACTCCCTGTTGTCTAGAAATATCTACTAATATTGCTCCCTAACCCCTCATTAGAAAAACCCACTTCTAGTACTATTCTTTTTTGGCCTACAGAAAGCCTCTCGGTGATTTCTACATTGGCCTTGGAGGATCATAGTCCCACTAAGCCTTCCAATGTTGCAGCATTAATTTCAGGCATGGGTGATGATTTTGAATAAAAGCTACTTTATTCTAACCGCCCAGGATCTGAAGCACAAGAATACTTGGGGCATCTGAATCTTCTAAATTCTAGACCATTCTCCATGGAGAAAAATGCAGGTCACTCTGCGCCCCTTCGTATCCAACATCTTCGAAACTTTGTCCCTAATGTCCCCTCGTGGTAACAACCCACTTCAGGTACCATTATTTCTTGGCCAACAGAATTGTTCCTTCCTTTTCTGCATCAATTTTGCAACATCCTATTCCCACCGGGCCGTCCTCCCAATACATAGAAACATCTACAGGTTTTTGGGGTGGTTTTGAATCACCGCCACTCTATTTTAACATTCAAGATCTAGAGTATAGGAATACTGTAAGCCACATCTCAACTTTCTAAAGTCTAGATCATTCTCCACAGAGTCACTCTCTACTCCCTCGTATTCAGTAGTATCCAACAATGTCACCCCCTAATCCCTCATTACAACAACTCACTTCTCCAATGGTTTCTGCATTAGCCTTGCGACATCGTATTGTCACTGTGCCCTCCAACCAATCTTACAAAAATATTTCCAGTGTTCCAATGGTTTCTGCTTTGGCCTTGTATCATCCTATTCCCACTGACCCCTCCAACCAATCTTACAGAAATTCTTCTAGCGTTCCAATGGTTTTTTCAACACCCATGCAACATCCTACTTCCGCCTACCCCTCCAATCAATCTTACAGAAATCCTTTGAGGCATCATGAATGGTTTTGAATCACTGTTACTCTAATCTAGCTTTTTTTTTTTATCTAGACTACACGAATACTCAACCAGGTAAATTCTAAGTCATTCTCCAAGGAGTGCAGAAACTATTTTATTGTACTACTTCACTTTAACTTACATGTTATTGACATAATATTTCTAGTTATTGGGTCTTTGGAAACGATTTTCTTGGGAAATTAAATATAATGTTTCTAATGCAACTAAACCATGACACATGGGTGTTTGTGGGTCAAAAGCAGAATCTGTGAACTTTGGATTGAATTTGAGTGAAAAGCATTGTCCTTTTATTTTACAAACGTGACATATCGTTTTACAGGATTCGAAATTTCTCCATGCCTCCTAGTCCTAGTGGTGCAACAACCTTTTAAAATTATGTTAATACAAATACCATTTTGCTAGCAACAACATTTTAAAATTATGTCAATACAAATACCATTTTGCTAATGTTATGTGCGTATTGATTTCTGTAAATCTACTACTTCCCACGTAGAAATAGGTAACATGCAATGAGAACGTATAAAGCTTTGGTTTCCTAATGATTTTTCAAAAATTTATTTAAAAAGTTATAGGGTCAAAATTAGAGCGGTACAGTATGTATGCTTTTATATACTTAGTAGTCAAATAAGTGTGAAGAAGTGGGTCCTTTTTCGCACAAAGAAAGAAATCGCAGGCACCAATATAATTTAGTGTAGCCATGCCCACACACACCCACCCCACACACACACACACACACACACACACACATTCTCTTTCTTATTAATAATATTGAAAGGCTAGATGACATTTTCAAATATAAAAAAAAAAAATAATTAATATTTTATCAGAATTAAGAATATGGTAAATGGAATCAATCAAAATAATTAGCCAAAGGGGTGTTATCTCTCGATGCAGATTTTTTTTTGAAGTACCTACTAATTTATAATAAATTATTATTATATATTATTTTATTGAAATCCATTATTTTAATTATGTCATGAAAGTACCATTATACAAAAATTTAATAATTTCAAATCATTTATAATTTTAAAATATATAGAAACAATGTAAAATAAGAGTTTAATTTAAATTAATGCAAATAATATAAGTAAATAAAAAATATAGTAATTTTATTTTATTTAAGTTAAAGGATAAGGCTTAAATGGTTTGGTGAATGATTTGGTTCAGTTCCACAAAGACATATTATAATAGGCTTATTTGACATATTTATAAAACTTCTATTTGGTGTAAATAAAATTATACACACATATATGTCAATATGTGTTATCGGGAAATCTAGTGTCCACTCGGAGCTTCTAGTCCCACTAAGATGGGTAGCTATATTAGAAGAAAACAAACCAAAACTACTTTCACTTTCCTTTATGAGAAGTAGATAAGAGGGGAACAAAGGACACCAACCTCAGTCTTGTGCTTGGTTCTTTGCTTGGTTCCTCTCCCTTCTGATAGATCTTTGCCGCTCCTTCTTTGACCACTCCGCTTCAAAGAGTACCTCTAAAGTCAAAGCAGCATAATACCTTCAAAGTGCAGAGATCTGCAATCATAAACAATATAGGACCAGATATATATTGACCACACAAATGCATATATAATCAAACATACAAGAATGTGAAGGAAAACTTGAATAGCTTTATTGATGTAAAGATTAGAAGAGAGGATTACAACCCATTGATCTAACCCAGCGTCATCCTCCCAGCATGAAATCCCTTCTTTACCTCATGAAAAGCTTAGATCACCCAACACTATGATGTTACACCAGGAAACCAACAGCACTTCCTTACAAGATACAAAATTCCAGCCTCTGGATCTCTGGGATGAGGGATCCATATATAGATGATTGCAGGGGAGTGAGTCAGCTTCTGGGATTTTTATTAGTGTCTTCTCTCTGGTAGTCCTTGATTCCACTTGGAGATTGATGATCTCTTACTCATCCCTGGGCGAATTCAAAGAGGCAAGTGTCACAGGAGAAGTTTCTGGAAGATTCCATGATCATCCACCTCGCAAACTGTCTCTGCCATTTTTCCATTCTCGCCCATCGCACCCTACAGAAGGGCTTTCCAGTATGCATTGCACTTTTTGCACTGGGCAGGTGAGATGCATCACACCCTTAACACTGAGCAAGCTGTATGGTCTAGTTTTGACCAGTTCTGAGCAGTTTTATGTGGAGAACTTCTGGGAGATGATGTAATCAACTGACCTTGTTCCTTTAGGGCATGAAACAACAATTTTAGGGACTCATAAGCCCTTGGTTTATGGACATATATGATTTGGGTTGCAGTGCCCAAAAATGTCTATAAAAGTTGCCCCCTAAAGTGTGAGGTTGTTAATCTTTTGATGTCGGGTGAAATGCTTTACCATGAGGATCCGAGGTTTTTCGAACCAATAGGTGAATTGTAATAAGATACAATACAATACATTATCTTCATAGCATTTTCATGATCTAGCTAAATCGGGCATTCCCATGCTTAGCTTTATAAATTCATTTTCATGTACATAGGACAGACAATCGTCTGTGCGGCAGACTGATTATTCTGGTAGAGTCATCATCCTTAGAGTCAGATGATCATCTGTGCAGCAATGATATACATTTGATGTCTTTATTTTCCTGAATATATCACATCCTGGATGGATGAAACTAGATAAGTTGTCTTCAAACTCGTCTAATCTTCTCCCGGAGTACAAGTCCATCCATGTGAAAATGTTCTGGAGTCGAACATGGAAAGACATCGCTTGATTACTAGCCAATGATGTAAGTCGTTAATAGGCATGAGAGGAATCACGGATAATGATGATGACCCTCAAGGTACTATAGTACAATTCGTGTGGTGTGAAAGTGGGACTTGGCGTCAAACACCACACAAAATCTCTCGGTTGAAGGCCATTGATGTAAACTTGTCGCTGAAAGTGAGAAACTTGCCATTGAGGCATGCAAGCTTCAAAGTACTGAAATGGTTGTTCCTAGGTCGACTTCTTGGATAATGAGCTAATGTCGAAAAGAAGTGACCCATCATAAGAGGGCCTTAATGAATCCCACATCTACGACACGGAATGGAGCAAATGATTTTTGTGTTGGTGAAAACGATCTGATGATACAGGGTTGAGGGTGGCGGTCATGAAAGAATGGAACATGAAGGTATTACAGTGGGTGAGACACAAGCTAGGTTGGTGAGTTCTCTGATCGACTTCTCTTGAACATGTCGGTGACACTAAAATGGATTGGTAGAGTTAACGCCAAAGATGGATGGTATGATGGACGAATGGTAATATGACCGGTGAACGAAATAACCTAACCTGACTCAATCATGGTGATGGAGTGAAAGTGTCATGCTCAAGAGCGAGTTGCTACCAATAAAGTTTTTTCAAGTTTTCTTCCTAATTTTCCCCAGTCATTGCCGACCAGTACCTCTTTATTTTTGTCAAGCTTGAAGAGGATAACATATGCTTGTTCTATAATTTTCCCTTTAGGAAAACTCGTCGCTATGTTTTAATGAGCCTAGCGATAGTGAAACTCATTCTTGTCTGCATGGAAAAGTTTGTCGCTATTGGTTTTAACGAGTTTAATGACTAAGACAACTCGGTACTTTTTCAATTTTAGAGAGTCTGAAAAGGGATGGAGAGAAAAATCCAGTAACCCTTTTTTGTCATGCAATTCCTTAAGTCCGAAAAAGTATAAAATAATACGAAAGGGATGAATTTTCGATCATTTTAACGAGCCGAACAAGACAAGCGCTTCATATTTTTGTGTAATAATCCCTCAGGTCCAAAAATATTAAAATCTAGAGGAGGGATAGCACTCCTGGTAGCTTTAACGAGCTAGAGAGGCCAATTTCTTGGCAATCTTTTCATATTTTACGAGTCAGATGAAAAGAGCTTAAAGGAGACTCATTTTTTGAGGAACGAGTGATATTTTCAGGTAGCTGCTAATTCCAAGTAAGGTTTGGAATTTTCCACTCACGACAGTGTCACAAGGATGGCTAACAGAATCACTCTTCGTAGCTGTTCCTCAAAAGGGGTAAACAATCAAATAGAGGCGTATGATTGGCTAAAACAAAGTGGAGGTGATGGTAAGAACAAGACCAGGGCTCAAAAAGCTGATGATAATGCATTCATAGTGGTTATTTACTGGAGGTTAGTTCATGTTTTAATGAGCTTAAACTCTAGGGGAACATTTGGTCATTACTTAGGTTTAATTTTTAATGAGCTTGAACTTTGCATAAATAACTGCTCATGCCAATCGTATAATAAAGATGTCTCATTGATAGGTTCAATTTTAAGGAGCTTGCACCATTCGAAACTTTCCTCTGCTGCCTCTCACATGCAGGCTAGGAATGACCAACTACTATCCTAGGGGTTAGTTAACTACTAAGGTTGAGTAGGAAAATTTTTCCTCTCCTTTGTCTGTGCCATTTGGCCCCTACAACGGCGAACGATCGATTCGACCACTCACCCAACTTAAGGAGTTGAAGTTAGTGGAACTATAGAGGTCGATTTTCACTTGTGCAAAAAAGGTTTGCATGCCCCCAGGTATAGCGAAGTAGATTTTCGAGGTTACCCTTCAGTTTGCAGACAAAATATTTGTTCTATCGGGAAAGGCATACCTTTTCCAGGTTACCCTTCAATTTGTAGACAAAACATTTGTTCCATGAGGAAAGGCCTACCTTGTAACGAAGGTATCTTATTTTAGTCTAGTCCCATCTTCTTATATGGACGGGGGGTCGGACCAGTCATATATCCTTCGCGGAAACCTACTCTATACCTAGCGTTTTCTTGTCGAAGCAGACCAGGGTGCATACCCCCTGGGTTTCAGTGACGACTTCCCGAATTACTCGCATTCTTCAGGTGGATGGACTAGGGATTGATGAGACATTCCTTGCATGAAAAGACCATTTATGGATGGCATTTGACTGTTAGATATGTGCGAGCCAGGGAACGAAATTTGTTCTATGAGTTGGACCACTCTGCCTTCATGCGGAAAACACATTACTTGAAAGAGTGAGGAGACAATGGCTCCCATGTAATAAATATAGTCACGCCTAAGGAGTAGATTGTAATATAAAGGCCCTTGGACTACCATTACATTCATGTACATGGTTTTCCCTCTCAAAGTTATGGGCACATTTGGAAGGATCCCTAATAGTCGACTAGTTCCTTTGTCAAAGCCTGTTAGATTTCGCATCTCAGGCATAAGTGCTAGCGAACCAAGCGCTTTCCAAGTAGTTGAGGAAAGGATACTCACAGAAGCCCCTTCATCTATGATAGTACTGGCCATGACCATCCTGTAATCTTTTACAATGATTCGTAATGGTACATTAGACGGCAAACGGGGTCTGCCTAGTAGATTCCAATCGAAGGAAACGACTAGGTTGCTCGGAGGTGGGACCGAATAAACGACCGGATACGACTCTGATGAACTTCCTTCTTGTGGTAAAGGAAGGGATAGACTGCCCCCATGTTCATCAGAGTCTGTGTTTATGAAAAGAATTGAATGGCGTCGTTCTCATTCTCTTCAATGACTGTATCATCTGAAAATGGACCTTCTGAAGACAAGACCGAGTCAACTGCCACCTCAACCTTTTGACTTTCGTCTGGTATGGATTCAAAGGGTTTATATTCAATGATAGGTGCTTTGACTAACGACAAAGTTGTGTCAGTCAGATTTTCAACTAGTGATGGACTCGGCAAGAGTTTCTTGTACCCAAGAGGAAGCCGTAGCGGTGAAGCAGGGCAGTTATCCAAAACTCTTTTAGCTTCATCCAGGAAGGGACAATGGTGAATGACATGGTTTCCTTAACACAACTTGCAAGGAAATTTGAATCTTCCTTTCCGTCAAGAGGCTTCGCTTTCACTAGTTGACGGTGTACTCTCAACGTGATCATCAGAGGTTGATGACATCGGATTGTGCAGATGAGGAGACCATTCCCTTAAGATCCGAGGGATGCAAGGACAATCTCGATGATAGTGGTCTCTTTTGCAAATGACACATGGAGATTTGGGTTTGGACGGTGCAGTGTGTGGATTTTCACTAGATGATGCATGGTTGCCCCTCTTTGCCTTTGGCTCCTTCTTCTTCACCTTCTCCTTCCCTTTCTTCTTCTTCTTAGTTACTTGGTTTTTAGCTTTACCAACTTCACCAAGCAAAGAGGAAGGAAGGGAGGGAGAAACAAACGAATCAGAAGGTTGGGGGGTAACTCTAGTATCATCTAGTTGTTGACTTGATTGCTCAGGAATCGCAGTGGTGTGAATGATAGAAGTTGAGAAGATCCATATTGGCAAGCCAATTGTCAGTCCTGGGAGGGACAATGTGGCCATATGAGGTGCAACAACATCTCCCCAAGAGGAGAAAGGACTAGGATCTCCTCCAAGTGGAAATCCTTGTTTGGTGAACTCCATTCTCTTAACCTAAGACCAACGAGGGAACAATGATGTTATTCCGATTAAAATAAATTTTAGACGCTTTCACACAACTTGCTTTTTCAATTTAAGAGTCCAGAAAAAGCTAAAGATGAATCCAGTCGCCTTCAATTTTTAATGAGCCTGAAGTGAAAAGTGCTCAGATGGACCTTTTCCTTTAAGGAGTCTGAAAAGGAATGAAAGAGACTACTTTGGAAATCTAGATAGGGATTACCAAACCAATCGTAAAACTACAAAATACTTTTTACAGTACGGCAACCAATCTTCCCGAATGCTGTGTTTAGTGCATTGTGATCGATAGGGTGGTAGACACAGCTTCCTAAGGATAAAGGATATAGCCTATTGTGGTCTCCCAATATATACTCGACGGTACGTGGGAGCACAAGTCTGTACTAACACTTTTCGTCTCAAAGAGGAGGAATCACCCAACCTACAATGAAAGTGATAGTTAGCAGGCTTTACGATGCCAGAATACGTCTCTAGCCTAGACTTCTAAATGTTGTGCGTTAGGTTCCAAAGAAATTTTATGTTCATTGAATTTATTTTATAGTTGATCCTTCTTAAGATGTTTCCCTTTCAGGTTCGTCGCGTGATGTAGATATACACTTCCTAAAATGCAATCTAATATGATAAACAATTGTTTGATCTTCTTTTTGTAATGAAAATCCTAGGTACTAAGGAAAGAGGAACGAGATTCTTTCAACATAGAGCAAAGAGCACACACTAGATGCACTGTCCTAAATCAAAATCGACAAGTAGTCTAAATGCAAATGCACATGCATGTATTTGTTTTTAGCCTTCTTAATGTGTGAATGACAATAAGACTGCTAAGTACAAATCTGAATTATCTTTTCAAAGCGACAATACTAACAATTTTTCTTCAAAATACAAAAGGAAGATAATGACGACACTTTGCGATTTTGAATTGAAAACTACTTTCGACACTTGAAAAACCACTAATTCAAATCAGATACAAGAGAAACAATATAATCGACCATCAAGAACAATATAATTCTTTTCTTTGACTGAAAACGACACTTGCGACACTTCCAAATCAAAAGACGACAATTTGATTACACTACTTCTTTGTAAAAGACAACTGTAAATGGTGCACAATACATAAAATCATTCATAGTTCTTTGCATGATGGATGTGGAATAATGGAAAGGAAGGGATTTTCCACAGAGGTATACTGATCACAGACAACAAAACTCCTGAATAGAGCTGAAGGGAGTGAACATAAAACCAAAATCTGGAAGCAGTAGAGGTCTTGTCTGATCAGCGCACCTGTAACACAGGGAAATTGTGATGCAATGCACCTACTACACACGGGAGGTGTGATGCATCCAAATTCATAAGAGGAGAAGGCGCAATGGTCCAGGGATGAGACTTCAACTTGGTTCTTGGTCACAGTTTGCAGCTTAGTTCAGGGATTTAGGCCGAGCTGATGATAGTCAGTATATAGAAATCATAGGGGCTGACCTAATGAGGTTACTAGAGCCACTACTAGGGCAATTAGGATGTTTGCAAATTGATTGTTCAGTTTATAAACAAAACCCGGAGATAGACTGAAGCAACATTGATCTACTTTGCACTTACATAGCAAATGTAGTTCGAAGGCTAGCTGGCTTGACTTCAGGCTCTGTCTGTAAGTTTATAAAGCAAACAATTATAGACAAGCAAACAATCTATTTTTTCCCCAGCGGAGTCGCCATTTTGTTATCAGGAAATCTAGTGTCCACTCAGAGCTGCTAGTCCCACTAAGATGGGTAGCTATATTAGAAACAAAAAAACCAAAACTACTTTCGCTTTCCTTTATGAGAAGTAGATAATAGGGGAACAAAGGACACCAACCTTAGCCTTGTGCTTGGTTCCTTACTTGGTTCCTCGCCCTTCTGGCAGATCTTTTCCGCTCCTTCTTTAAGCACTCCACTTCAAAGAGTACCTATAAAGTCAAAGCAACATAATACCTTCAAAGTGCAGAGATCTACAATCATAAAAAATATAGGACCAGATATATATTAACCACACAAATGCATATATAATCGAACATACAAGAATGTGGAGGAAAACTTAAATAACTTTATTTATGTAAAGATTAGAAGAGAGGATTACAACCCATTGATATAACCCAGCGTCATCCTCCCAGCATGAAAGCCCTTCTTCACCTCATGAAAAGCTTAGATCACCCAACACTATGATGTTCCACCAGGAAACGAAAAGCACTTCATTACAAGATACAAAATTCTAGCCTCTAGATCTCTGGGATGCGGGATCCATATATAAATGATTGCAAAGGAGTGAGTCATCTTCTAGGATTCTTATTAGTGTCTTCTCTCTGGTAGTCCTTGATTCTACTTGGAGATTGATGATCTCTTACTCATCCCTGGGCGAATTCAGAGAGGCAAGTGTCACAAGAGAAGTTTCTAGAAGATTCCATGATCATCCACCTCGCAAAATGTCTCTGCCATTTTTCCATTCTCACCCATCGCACCCTACAGAAGGGCTTTCCAGTATGCATTCCACTTTTTGCACGAGGCAGGTGAGATGCATCGCACCCTTAGCACTGAGCAAGCTGTATGGTCCAGTTTTGACCAGTTCTGAGCCATTTTCTGTGGAGAACTTCTGGGAGATGATGTAATCAGTTAACCTTGTTCCTTTAGGGCATGAAACAACACTTTTAGGGACTCATAAGCCCTTGGTTTATGGACATATATGATTGGGGTTGTAGTGCCCAAAAATGTCTATAACAATATGCTTTAAGATACAAGTTCAAAATTGTTTTTTTTTGTGTAAGAAATCTTTACTTTAATATTTGATTTTCTTGTTTTATGAACTATATGATTATAAATTTGTAACAAATAACAAAAGATGGTTTCAATATCCAAAAATGGTTTTGCAAAACCTACACTTATAACCAAAAAAACTATACATAGTTATGGCATAAAAAATGTGTATCTAAAATATAGAAATGAAGAAGATTTAGTTTAATTACTATATATGATTATCAATCTCTAACAACCACTAAAATGTATCATTCAATATTAAAAAATGGTTTAAATTGTAAGTCATGTATTGCAAAATGTGCACTTAAAACCAAAATAGTGTACATAGTTAAGGCATAAATATATGTAATTAAAATATATCGATGAAGAAGGTGTAGGTTAATTAATCCAATGCTCTAGATTGGAGCTAAGAATACTAAATATTTTAGTGTAACATCCCTTAATAATTTTGTAAATATTTGGTTATTTTGTTAAGTTACCTCGCAAACTATGGGCCATGTTTGAGGTCTAATATGAACATGTGATGAGTATAAATATTTTTTTTATTTTTTTCATTAATAAATATTTCATATAGTCAAGTTATGTAAATTATGGTGGAAAAAGAAATGTTGAAAGAGAGTTTCACATTCCAAATAGTTGAAAGACAAATATGGGCAGAGGTGATTTCCTGCTTAAATTTTTCTCCCTTGAGATAAATTAAATTTTTCTCCCTTGAGATAAATTATCAGGGAAAAGGGAGCCAAGAGGGTGAGAGGGAAATAAGCCTGACCTTGTGAACTTGGAGCCTAGTTGGAGGTGACCCAAATGAGGATATAAAAATTTGTATATATTTATGCTCTGAGACATAATGTCATTGAGAGAGCCACTGTGTTGTCAAAAGGGGAATTCTTGAGCTGGTTGGTAAGAGGAATTCCCACTGAACCCTCTATGGTCAGTTAAATTTGAAGATTTGGGCCTGGTTGTGTCCCTGTCAAGAAATCTTGATCTGGATTTGAAACTCGCTCCGGGGGAGGAGGAGGGGGTCTAGTAAAGAGTACCAAACCTGATTGGTTGGGTGGGTTTATTTTTTTTCACTGGGATTTTTGTGGTAGGCCAGCTACCTGGAAATAGATAAGTGAAATGTGTTTTGAAATGGTCTCTTGTTTGTATTTATATATTGTGACTGATATGAAAATACTTTAAATTTCAGTTCGGATGTTATAGGTAGTAATATATTATTGTGAATTAGAATAGTTTCCAAACTTGACGGAAAAATGTCCATTAATGGGGAACAATCCTTTATTCCTTAATATTTAGTCTATAAGGGTAATGGGGAGGACCTAGAAAACAAGTCCTGCCTAGGCAAAATAATAATAATATTGTTTTCTTTATGTTATATTAAGGTTTGTTGTCCAAACCAAGCACCAATGTGTTGATGCTAATGAACTTAATCCATTATTATAGATTGAAGGTAAAGTTTTATAATTTAGTAGAATTGAGACCTAAGACTAGAAAATGGTGGACTTGACAGTTATATAAATTGAATCCTTTAAGGGTAATAATAAAAAAATATCTAGTTTCAACTTATCCTAAGAACTATGCAAAGGATATCTAGTTTCAACTTACCTAGCAGTGGCTAAAGCTACATAAACCATGGCAAGTCAAGCTGCAGAGGAATTTTGATTTTAGAGCTCACCCTAGCAAGGATTAAAGTTCCAACTAAGATGGAGAAACTATAGGGAGGAGGAGGTGGTTATTTCCATAACTTCAGAATCTCATCCCTACCGTCCGATTAAAACATAAGTGTTGCACCGTAGATTAGGAATATTGCCAATCCCAAGGTGGAACCAAACCCAAGAAAGCATTAACTCAATGAAACTATGAAGGTCTATAGAATTTGAAAGGAGGCATGTTGAGGTCCATGTAAACGCTGTTCAATGCAATAAATTAAACATTGGGAATGCCATTAGAATGTACAAATGATATACGATAAGTAAACATTAATTTGCAAGTATCCTAATGCTAAAACATTATAGCCTAGAAGTAACGCCTCTGCAATTGCGTGTAAAAAAGAAGCCTTCGGTTACGTGTTATATATATATATATATATATATATTATGTATTTCCTCTATGTATACACTTTCAACTGGAATGATACCATCGCAAGATAATGCCACAATGAAGCTTCATAAAAGTTTGATAATGCCAAGTACTATAAACCAAATGATTACTATAAAGATACATGTAAAACATAACGTAAATACATATAATTTGTAATAGTTAATTAAACGTTGATCAAGATGAAAATTGATTAATTAATTAATTAATTAAGGGTATGCCACAAGTGGTATTAGAGCTATGGTTACCACATTATGGACTATTTAAGGCGAACCATGGTAGTAAAAAATTGTAATTTTTTGTTCTGCATACAGACAGATGAGAAGGGGAAGTAGTATGATGACAACACCACCTACAAGGCCTAGTTCAATACCCTTTCTAGTACCTGATATAGACATGTGGGAGAAGTTAGGGGAAGAACCTTGGATGACAACTACTAGTTGCCAAAAATAATTCAATAGTTGAGGACATAAATGGCCAATTTAAGGGTTGATAATGAGTGATTAATGTGACAGAAGGAAAGAATAATTGAGAGTTTAACCAATATATAGAATCACAGAAACTTAGCCCTAACTCCTAATAATGGAAACAAAGAAAAATAACACAAACAAACAGAGGAAAAAGTACTTGTGAAAAATCACACACAAGACTCAGAAGGAGATAAGGAGGTAAATGTAGAAGAATTTGGGAATGTGTCTTGGGGAAAATATAAAGAGTGGAAAAAAGACAAAAAAAAATTATAACGAGAATTTAGAAAAATACGGCTCTAACGTTTGAGGGTGAGTCAGAGAAAGCTGCAAAAGCATGGTTAGTAAACATTAATAAGTATTTCCAGATTTACAAATAGGATAACAACTTGAAAGCTCAAGTAGAAATATACCAACTCCAAGGAAAGGCAAGCTTGTGGTGGGAGGAAGTTAAGTTTGTTCAGGGAATCAATGAGTAAAGGATAACATGTAAAAGTTTCTAGCACTATTCAAAGTATAAGTACCTAATTAAGTAGTTTTATGATGATATATACAAGGGAGTTAATGTTGGGTCAATTATCCATGGACAAGCGTGTGGAACATTTACCTCCTTATTAAGATATGTCCCTTACATACAAGAAGAAAAGGTTACGGTGTAGCATCTTATAAGTAGTTTTCCTATATCCACGAAGAAAGGAATGGAGTTTGATGACCCAAGGACTATGGATGAAGTTGTTTGTAAAGAACATATATGTTATCAACATATAAAACAGAAAAGGGATAATAACAAACTATGCTTAGGAAAGAAAGGGTAGGAATATCTTTAGAACATTAAGAATTCAAAATTTGTGAATACTAAGAATTCACACATAAACTAGCAAAGTATTTTTTCAAGGAAAAATCGGCAAATCCCTACTTTCAGAATGAATCCAAACTAATAGAAAAGTCAAGCAGACTTGAATCCAGTCAATAAAAAAAACACCATTATAATGTTAGAGTTGTGGAGAACCACATTATATTATAAACTACCTAGATCATGGAAGAACATAATAGGAAACCAATATCCAAAAGGCGTTTACTATGTCTACCTAAGGTTAATGTTGCATTGGAGGACCATCAAGTTGAGTACCAACCTATAATGATTGAATTTTATGGTAACATTGACAATCATGGTGTCTCCATTTTAATAGATCTTGGAGCAAGCATGAGTTATATAAGTCCTAAAATAGTGGATTCATGTTATCTAAAGGTTCGTAAGTGGAAGAAACGATGGACGATGTAGTTAGCCACTGGGACAAAAAGGAGAGTGACAACAATAGTGGAAATTGTCCTCTTGAATTGGCAAGTCAACCAATAGAAGTAAATATTTTACACTTAGTTTGTTATGATCTTTTATTGGTATGTATTGGATGGAAAAATATTGGTCCCTTGTAAACTGTAAAGATAAAACCATCAGGTTTATTAATGAAGGAGTTAGGTAGGAAATATAGGGGGTAGAAGACTTTTGCAATTGAGACATGTCACAACTTCGCAGTTGGGGAAATGCATTAGGAAGTGCTTTCATATTTATGCAACCCACATGGGATACACAAACTCTAAGGAGAAGATATAAACCTTAGAAAATATTCAAGTGTCCAAAATTTTACAGATGTATTTCTAGAATAGATCCCTAAGTTTTCCGTTAAACAAGATATCTATTTTACAATTGAATTGACTCCAAGAGCTACCCTAGTATTTAAGGAACCATAGCACATTAACATACTAAAATTAACAAAATATAAATGGAATTATAGGAACTATTTGATAAAATACATTCCCCCATTGTATTTCCATGGGGAGCCCATGTACTCTTTGTCAGAAATAAGCATCGTACCTTAAGGCTTTGCATTGACTACTATCAACTAATTAAGGTAACCATTAAAAATAAGTACCAACTAACTAGGACTGATTATTTATTTGAGCATGTTAAGGGTGCTATTATGTTTTCTAAGACTTATTATGCTTGGGGTACCATCAAATATGAATTATGGAAGAAGGCATATGCTAAACTACATTTAGGACTCATTATAGACACTATGAGTTTGTAGTCCTACCTTTTGGACATACTAACACCCCAACCACATTTATGTGTCTCATGAATAGTATATTCCACTAACACCTTAACAAGTTCATGTTAATATTCATTGATGATATCCTAATTTACACAAAGGATATGGAAGAACATAAAAGACACTTGCAAATATTATTGCAGACCTTGCAGGAACACTAACTATACACCAAGTATAGAAAATGTGAATTTTACAAAGATAAAGCACAATATTTGGGACTCATAATCATTCAAGAGGGAATAGGTTTAAACATTCAAAAGATTAAGGCTATTATTGAATGGTATATTCCTAAAAATGTTGTAGATATCAGTATTTTTATGGCGTTAGTAGGTTATTACCACTATTTTATAGAGGGGTTTCTAAGCGTAGCTTACCCCATAAATAATTTATAGAAGAATGGGAGAACTTTTAATTAGACAACAGAGTGCCAAGACAATTTTGATCAACTAAAGAATATGCTGGCTACAACCCCCGTTTTGAGTATTTTAGATCTGTAGAAGGAATTTGTTGTTTGTACAAATGCATGTAAGGAATCGGTAGGAGGTTTCTTAATGCAAGAAGGTGGGGTGGTGCCCTATGAATACCAGAAATTGAAAGAACATGAACAAAGGTAATCACCATATGTTTTGGAATTAACAAGAATAGTTCATTCCTTAAAAGTATGGTGACACTATCTCCTAGGGAAGAAATTTATTTTGATGACTAATCATAGCAGTTTGATTAGTTTCTTTAAACAACCCACCCTTAACACTCAACAAGGATGATGTACTACTTTCCTAAGAAAATTTGATTTCGGTATAAATCATTTGAATGGCAAAGAAAACCAGTTGATGGATGCCTTAAGTAGGAGGTTGAAATGTATTTATGAAATTTCATTTAGCCAATTAAAATTTGACTTTACTAATAATATTAAAGATGCATCCCAAAGAGACCCAAACTATCATTTTTTTATGGAAAAATACAAATTAGTAAGACAACACTTAGAAACAATTAGGATATGACATTAATAATGATAATATGTTGATTTATAGGAACACAATTTATGTTCCCTATCAACAAGGTACTAAGTAGCTATTTTTAGATGAATATCTTAGAAATCTATATCCTGCCCACCCTGGCTACCAAAACTGAATTATTGCTTTGAGAAAATATTATTTTTGGCCTAGTATGAAGAGGGTAGTGGCAGAACACCTGGAATTTTTTCTAGAGTTCCAACAAGTAAAAGATGAACATCAACACCCAAAATGATTACTTCATCTATTACCTATTCCTAAATGGAAAACGAAAATTATCACTCTAGATTTTATCACAAGTCTATATGAATCAAAAATACAGAATGAGTCCATAATGGTGATGGTAGATAAACTAAGAAAATCAACACATTTTGCTCTAATATAGTTAACCTACCAATATATTCAAATTGTTGAAAATTTTCTGAGATAAATGTTTCATTTGCATGGTATACCTAAGGTACTAATATTTGAAGGAGATGTGAAATTTACTTATGCTTTTGTTGTAGTGGCTAAAACCACCCTTGAAAATTTTTCCTTAGCCTTGTTTTGGAGCCTCCCTTCCAACCTTCACAGCAGCTTGCCTTGCCTCGTCAAGTTCACAAGCTTGAGTGTCTTTCTTGCACAAAGGCAGCCTGTTGGTCACAGCTTGATCCATTCTCCTCATAGGTTGCTCACCCGGACTTGGTCCAGCTATAGGCTAAGAAGCTTCCCCTTGAAAATTGTGTATTTCTGGAGGGAAACTAGCCTTCCCTCTAGAAATTGCACAATCCTCTCCGACAACCTGCTGGCTCTAGGATTGCGCAATCCTTCCTACCAAAACCTCCAGCAGGATTTGTGCACATTTCCCCAGCAAGGTTGCTCAACCCAGAATTTTCACAAATCTGGGCAACAATCAGCTGCTCTGCCCAGAAATTGCACAAATCACTTGGGTAATTAGCCAAACGCACAACCAAAAATGCTCATTTTTCTCCAGTAGTCAAGCACTCTCTTGCATGTGCAGCTGAGTCGACTAGTCCCCTCTGGGACTGAGAAGAATAAGCTTGCATGCATGAGCTGCTTCTCACAAGGCAACATCTATAGACATCCCTTACTTTAGGGAACTATGTTTAGCAGTTGGAGGTTACATGTAAGGAGAAATTCCGAAACCTCCCAACAAGTGTCGCTTACCCTAGATTTGTGGCATGCATGTCACAACCTCAATGTTATCAGAACTCATCAACCAGATGCTGCAGAGCTCCTTCCTCACATCAACCTTGCATCTCTAACATCCCACATCACATCTAGGAGTAGTCGATGCATTCAGCTCAACTGTTTTGGGGTAAGCAAGCTTCCCATGCCTTGCGTTTCATTTCTGTCACTTTTTGTGTTTTCACTTGTGGGAGTAATGTTTTCTTGATTTCTTTGAATGCTTGCTGTCGTTTACATATGTACCAGCTTCTCCTAGCTCTGTTTTAGTTTTCATTGCTATCTCACTTCTATCGCATGCATGAAACTATTTTACACGGATGTTCGCGAAACCAACGAACTACCTCAACCACATGCATGTTGATATGTTTGCTGAATCTTTCTTTCATGTTTTGCATGCACTGTTAATCACTTTTTCTATCACTTAGTATTGCCATGAATTCAACGACTTACTTGCTTTTAGTTGCCCGTCGGCTAGTCGGGCCAACCTTGGCTTGGGCTCTTCCTTCACCAAGGTTGCATTGAGTAATCTGGGAAAGGAAGGCTCACCTTCCTCTCTAGATTTACGCATTCCTCCCCAACACTAGCCTCCAGGATTGTTTTGTGCATTTTGGAGGACAATGGCTACTTGACCCAAGAAATTGCACAAATCTTTCCCTGGGCTAGCAATTAGCAGCCAGACTAGACTGTTCATTGCATAGTTTCAGTAGTCAATTAGTCTCCCAGTAGCCCAAACTGTGCCTTGTGTAGTCTTGGCAATCGGTCTCCCAACCTCCTAGCTGAAATTTCACAACTTTCATGATCATTCACTTAGGTATGTTGCAAGTCAATTCTCATGTTCATTTTGGTTTTTGACTGACATATTTCTTTCCATGACTGTTTCCATGTCTCTAGGTATTGTAGGCATTCATCTGCCTCTCAGAAGTACATGTAACATGGTTTCCACGAGAGTAGAGATGAAGACACTGTTTGGACCACACTTGGGGATGTAGTTGATCAAGTTTCTATGGACTTGCCTACCCACGAAGATATCAAGTTGTTCATAGACAAGGACATCGAGATATGATAGTAGTAGCATCACAACGAGCAACATCATGAACAACAATTGAAGACAACATACCAAATGTAATGAATGCAAAAGGAGGGTTGTTGACAACATGGAGGGGGAACAAAGTTGCAAGCTCAATCAGGTCCATTGATGATGAAAACAACTTTGGAGACTCTGGCTATGAAGTGATGGCGCGACTTGAAGATCGCGTAAAGGTAGAAGATGGAACAAATAAGGAGTTGCATGTGCTGAAGCAACAACTCAGGAATAACATGAAGCTGCACATACATACAAATGAGTTACAACAGGAACATGAACAACAGTGGGCGCAACATGCACTCAGGGATGAAATTATGCCTGTACGAGTTAAGGATCCATCCCAGCAGCTAACACAAAGAAGACATGGTGAGCAGTGTTGTTGATCACATGTAAGGGATTCAACATAATGTATGTCATTGAGTGCACACAAGAAATCCAACCCATTCAACACACTCAGCAAGGTGAAGACAAGAAGCAAGTCGAACTAGGGCAGAACATATACACCGGCAAGTGGATGCACATGACCACCAGTACACACTTGAATATCAACACAGAAATTATGCATTAGTGTGTTGTTGGTTCCACCATACCCAAGAAGGCCATGCACATTTTAGCAGATGAATTGGATGAAGGGGTCGAACCAATGCACCGGTTCCAAGAGAGGTAAGAGTTATCTTTAGCAAGATGTCACCATGAGGTGCATGCACACCATCACGGTTGACCAAGCTTGGCATCAACTCATCACCTTCACCATCAAAACCATGTCAAAGAGTTGGTCTCATGCAACAGATCGAGTGCCAGTGATGTCTTGCATGGCTTGTTCAAGCCATGTTGTCTCACATGAATACATGTGAATTGTAATGGTGTGTCATGCCAAGTGTAATTCAAGTGTCAATAATTGGACGTAACATTCATAGAGTAGATGAAGGGTCATGAGGGTAGTTGAAATGCAAAAAAGGGGAATGTCAAGAGTCACCCAACCCTTTTCTATAAATAGTCCCTCACATCTCATTGTATAGCCTTTTGGTTAGCCAAGCTTCTACTAAGACTATCTTGAAGAAGGCTTGGATAGTATTGTAATGTGCCTTAGCTTCTCCACTACATCAGCTAGTACATCTCTTTGGAGGAGAAGGTAGATGTGGCTGTAACATTCCACTATTGGGGCTAATAGGTTTACGTGGATGTATTGTATGATTGAGAGTTACACTTCTTTATATAATAAGAGCCAACACATTTTCATGCATATGTTGTTATTGTAGTTGGACTGCTTTGATTGCCTTAATGATATATGTTGTTTAACTTACGTAATTGTGTATGAACTGATTCACATGCAATTATATGAATATTGTTGTTGATGTGTTGTATATGTTGTTAATGTTGTCACTGTCTATGTCGACTTCTCTGCTAGACATCACAGAGACCTTTCACATGAACCTTTCTATAACAACCATCACACTTGTCTTGGACTGATCTGTGAGTGTTGTATGTGTTATCTTACCTTGTATGATGTGACTGTCACAATCCAAGTCGACTTCTCCATCGGAAGATGCACATGTCCTTTTGTGTTGTGTGTTCCCAGCCAAGTTTGGAATGATCCCTTTCAACTTGGAACTCACCTTCACCTTCTTCTCCCTTCTAAGTGCTAGAAACTCTCATACACCTTCCTTCACTCACTACATCAATCACACCCTTGCTACTGATAGAGTTATCTTACTTGCCTCTGTGCAACATCGCAATCAAGGCATTACCTTACGACCCACTGTTGGGACTCCTACACCAAATGGTTTGAGGTCTAATTGGGACTTCTTACTGGGGATACCCCCTTGACATGTTGGCGGGTCTAGCACCATCAACCTTTATAGCGCTAGAAGGAGGGTCTAATGAAAAGCTTTGTCCTCTCATCCAGTTTTGAACCTTTTCATATCTTTCATGGAGTCTTGCACTCTTCTTCCCCATAGGTGTTTTTCGAATCGTGAAGATGTATCCATCTCGGGGAAGATTTTTGATCAGTTGTCCACTCACATGTATGATGGTGAAGGTGAAGTAGCCTAGCCTGAGCACTTACATAACTTTCTTTCCATGATTCATGAGGAAGATGAGTTTTCTAACAAATAGGTCGGTTTGTTACTTGCATACACACTTTGTGAATCTCCATTTCGTTGGGTGCTTAGCCTACCAGCTGACATCGTGCACTCATTTGAGCACTTCTTTGATCTTATTGAAGACACATTCTATCATTTTGATCCAGACCATCTGAAACAAAAATTGTTACAGCAATGGAGGGCTCCGCATGAATTCGTTATTAATTTTTGGCAGCCCTTTTATGAGTCGCAGTTTCAAGCTTTGAGGAGCCAGATGAAATTTTCTTATCTTTGGGACCGGTTTGAATACTGCCTTAAGAAATCTTCCTGTCCCAAGAGAAAGTGTGAGATGAAGCCTCACTTAACATTCTTTGTTGATGGAGCTGCACAATCTTGGTGAGCCCCAATATTGCAGCAATAATGCTGCAACTCCTAGGGCTCCCTTCTTTACTTTCATCAACCTGGTAGTTCGTAACAAACTTGGAAGCGATGGTGCTGTATGCACAAGTACTAGCTCTTACTGCAGCTGTCACTTGATCAGCTGGCAAAAGTTCGTTAGGAGCTTAAGCCAAGTTCTATGAGTTCTCAGAAGAAGCTTTTACGGTGATGGTAGAAGACTAATTCTACGGGGGCTATTCTACTTGCATAAAGAGAATGAAAATTGAAATGGAACTCAAACCCTAGCAAACCCTAACAAACACTGATCGTGCAAGAAAAGAGATAGAAATTACTGAAATGGGTGCCATTTATTACTGAAAAGGTAAATTGTATTTATTCAAGCTACTTCTGAAGAGAAATGGAAAGAAATCATCTTTTTCAATTTTAAGTATTTTTATGTGGATTTAATATGTTTGTGATTTGACTAATTGTGACTATGCAGTGGTTTGGTGGCAAAGGAAAATGGAGTTGGCTTTTGCAGGTGATGAGGAAGGTGTGGAGGGGACCTAAGAAGTCCCTAGTACCGTTTTGGAGATTTCCATTGCAGCCAGACTTCGAAAAATCGCTCGCATGAACTTCTACAGGAGGTTGCAGGGGATCTACAGGAAGTTCTATAGGAGGAGGCTGAAAATGGTTTTTGGAGGTTTGAAGGTGGGAAAATGGTGGGAAAAAGGAAATAAAGGCTAGGTGAAGGTATCGGAGGGTCTAAGACTCTGTTGATAAAGATCAAGAATGAAGGATATGGTTGTATTGGTTCAAAGGGTAACAAAGCGACTTTGTGAAGGAATGCAGAAAATAGGATAGTTTGGTGAAATGTGGTGAACGAGTGAAGGATTCTGCGAAATATGAGATGGTACAGGCTGTGCTATGGAAGGATGACAAGCTGGAATGTTCTTCAAGTGAGTTGCACACCTACTTGTTAAAAATGACCCAAGAAAGAACCGAAAAAGCAGAGTTTTCCTAATTTGACCTAAAATTTGACCTAAAAACAAAAAAGTGTTGAATAGAATTTTATGAATAGGAAACTATGTGAGAAAGCCATGGTAAATGAATAAGGAATGGTCTAAGCATGTGAATCCAAGAAAATATCAATTTCTCCAACTCAAAACATCACACTACCAATTGAATGAAAGGAAAAAAACAATGTTTTTGGGGTAGCAGCAATGCCTCATTCTCAATTCATGGTTCCAAGGAGGGAGAAAGGGAATCTAGGTCTACTAATAGCCTTTTTGGATCTTTCTCTGTTACTACAGCAAACTACTTAAATAACTTGAAGCAAGAACAACTAATTTAATCATCAAAAGCAACCTATTTTACCAAAGCAAGATTAATCCTAAACAACAGAAATCAAATTATGAATGCAAGAAAAAAACATATAAATATACAGAGGAGGTGCTGGGAAGCTTGGGTTGGGCCCTAACCCAAGATCTTCAGCCCTCTAAAAGGATCATTGTTGGTTCAAAGCTGGATTCATCTTCATTGAACAAAAAATAATAGTTACATCACAAAATTGTATGCAAAAGGAGCTCGAAAATGATTTGAGTACAACACTACAAAAAAGTGTGAAAATGGACGATGAAATGGCTAAAATATCACTAAAAAAAACTAAGGCCCTAAGCCTTCTTATTTATACAAATGGGGACTCCCAACTGTCCTCCTAAAATTAAGGAACTTGGCTTCCTGGAACTAAAGATAACAATAATCCTACTTGACTTGCTCTGATGCCCCTTGGAATCATCAATGTGGCTGCTTGTGCTCCAAGTTTTTGATGGAGAATTTTAGGTAAGGGTTCATAAATGAAGGGGACACCTCCTACAAATCCTCTCCCTTGTTTTTCCTTGAATTTGGCTGCCAAATTCCCATTAAACCTTTGATTTTGTCTCAAAATTGACCAAAATTTTTCATAAAGTACACATTACACTTTTTGGCATAATGACTAACCCAATTTACTCTATTAGCATAAATATAACAAAAAACATGCAATAAAATAATGAGAATGGTGGATTAAGTTGAAATAAGAGGCAAAATGAGCCCATATAATTACCCATTTATGGGGCTCATCATGACCCCCCTACTGAAGGTGTTGCTCATCCTTTGAGAAACTAATCTATCTCTTCATCCTTGATGGCTCTAATGGATTCCCTAACAACCCATGCTTCTGATGTGATATCCTCTTCTTTATCATGGAATTCTACCTTTCTATCCACCCCCTCCCACTGTTGTCTTTCTTCTTCCTCTTTTTCCTCTTCTTTTGGCTTCTCTGCCTCTGTTATCTTTGCTTCCTCAAGCTCTATTTTGGTTTTCTTCTCATCTTATTTAGTTTCTGCCTTCTCTGCTTTAGTATTTTTCTTCTCTGTTTTAGGTTCTTCCTTCTCATCTTTTGTTTTGATTTCTTCCTCTGTTTCAAGTTCTCCTTTCTCTATTTTCATCTTTTCCTCTTTTTCTATTTCCTCCTCATCTTCCCCTACTATATTTCTAAAAATCTCCCAGGCTATGAAGGTGTTCTTGGCAACTTAACCCAGTGGTTTTTGTTCTTTGCTTTAGGGGAGTCCAAGCGGGAGGCTTATAACCCTATTGATAAACTTTGGTGTAAGTTCTATGGTTAGACCCCTGAAACTGACTGTGGCATGGGTTTTTGAATGAGGTTTTAAAGGCAATAAAAATTCTTCTATCACCTCCTCATCATATCCATGAATTCTTTCAAAGAAAATCATCCAATTTTCCCTGGTGAAGAGGGCTACCACCTAAGGGTGCTCATGTAATTGGTTGGAGTTCAAAGGCTTCCTTCTCATAAAACCTCCTAGCATTGTGTTTAGTGACCTCTGAAAATGCCCAGGTGAGGAAGAAGGCAACAACTTTCAAAACTGGAAACAGAGGAATAGCTAACGTTTGTCTTTCTAAAACTAGAGAGGTAATTTCTCATGTTCTTTTTCACCACATCAATTTTGCAATCTCTCCCCTTTTTGAAACTATTTTTAACCTGAATTTGATTCTCGGTTTTTGGAAAAAAATCAATTTTTTTTTAAACAGAATAGAGAATAAATAACATAGGGTTTTTTCTTCAGAGAGTAGACAGACTTGCAAATTCGGTTTTTTTCATAGGTTGGTTTCTATGGTTGCATCCTTTTTTTCTTTACAGTAGAATGTGAGGAAGAAGAAGACAAACTTTGAATGCAGAGAAGAAAATGGGGAGACTGTGTAGAACTCAGAAAAATACAGGCAGACTTTTAAGCTTCACTTTCCTTTTTTCAACCCAATACTATGTTTTTTAATCCACCACCTCATATAAATATATCATATGCAGAGCGGTTTCCCAAGCCTACCTCTTTTCAAGCTCGAAATTGACATAAAATCTTGAATTTTCCTCTGTGGATCTACTCCCTGGCCTTCTTGTAGAACTGCTACAACTTCCTGTAGAATGATGATAGCGAAAATGATATAGAACGATGGTTTCGAGGCTATGGAGGTGGTATAGAGCTTGTTGCAGCTACAGGGACGATGATAAAATGGAAAAAAAAGGTGGCGAATGAGTTCAAGGTAGAGTACTTATGTTTTTTGTGAAATATTTCCGCTGATGGTGAGCTGGCAAAAATGTGCGTTGGCATTATTTGGACTGTTGGTCCCTACTGTAGTGCCATCATGAGATTTTATGCTTTCTACCTGTAATCATTTCTCATTATCTGCGTTGGAGTTCAAAACATTTTCCACTACTTGTTTTTTTAGATTTCGCGTGAGTTGACTAGACACGTGTGCTGTATGATTTCTGGCTGAGCGTTGTAGAACTAGACGAGGTGCTGTATGAACTGGACAAGGGTGGCCGGTTAGCTGGCCACCAATCTCATTTAATCATAACCATCTCATTGTCCATGCAATTTTTAAATTATATTCATGTAATACAGGAACGAGTTTAGTCACTTACCTTGAAGTCGAATGCATTTGTTGTGAGGTGTTGTGGCCTTTCCTTCTGTTGCATGCCTTTGTTTCTGTGGATGCATGCTTGTCTAGTTGCTGATATGTGGTTGTGCTTTGTGCAGGTTTCTTTCTGGTTGGATTTGACCTTCAGGAGTCTGCTTCAACCTTCAAATTTTCACCCTCATGTTGCTGATGTTAGATTTTTGCAGGATAGTGACTTGTTTTGTCCATAGGTTCAAAACGGTAGACTGGATTGACCTGAAATTTTTTGAGCATATTTCCATCGTCATTATGCACCTCCCATAGAAACAATTTGGTCAATAGATGCATGGATTTCGAGAAAATTTGAAAATGGTTGAAGGTGACGGAGGTCAATTTCTTGGAAACTGTGCATTGGAATTGGTTGAAATTCCTTGGGAAGGTTACTATCACCCATGTGCATCTCCCCATGAAATAGGTTTTCAAATGGATGGACAGGTATGGAGAAAATGCAAAAATGGTTGAAGGTGATGGAGGCTGATTTCTTGGAAATCGTACACTGGAATTGGCTGAAATTGCTTGGGCATGTTGCCATGATCCCTATACAACTCCCCATGAAACAATTTTTTAAATGGATGCACGGTTTTCAAGTTAGGGAAAAAACAAATTTTTTCTCTATGTATTTTTGTATCAGAGCATTCTCTAGTTTTTGCATAGTAAGAAAAAATGAGCTTGGGCTGTAATGCAGACTTGGAATTGATGGGAGAGAGGTTTGAAGATTGCAGGGGGATTTATAAACCCTTTATGAAGCTTCCCTATTCCCCAAACTACTCTTGAAGTCCATTTCTAGCTCTCTGTAATTTCGACAGGAGCCTCCAGTAGAAAACACAATTTTTAGAAAAGAAGCACAGTGAGGTGGAAAGAATGTCAAGAATGATGGAGAAGGGTGAGAGAAGATAGGATAGGTGATGTTATTAGTTTCAGATCTTTCTTGGCACTTGCTACTGTTTCCTGAAGTCCTCCTGCACCCCTGCAATACAATTGTAAATTCATTTTTTACTCTCTTTTTTTTTTGAAAACAGCTAGGGCGCCTCAAGGAGGTTTTCACCCTAATTGCCTACCCTGGGTGCCTCCAAGGGAGGTTTTCACCCATGGATCTTATTCCATTTTTATTTTCTCTTCTTTCTAACCCATTGACTGCTTCATGAAGGTTTTCAATCAATGAGCCAATCTGAGGTGCCTCCGAGGAGGTTTTCACCTTAGATTTTTATTTTTCTCTTATTTTTCATTTTTTTCTCTTTTTTCTACCCTACCCTATTTGAAAAACAAAATCCCTTTCAAGTATAAGGATACTTACAACAAAGCTATGTGCACATCGAGATGATAGACAAAATGATGTGGAGGCTTGAAATGCATGCTTTGACAGGTATCCGACTTTTAGAGACCAGATGATTTGACTTTGAAGGGATCAAGCATAGTTGAGGAAGAGAGTGATGCTGCAACTTAGCGACATTCTAGAACCATACCTCAATATAGTTGTGATGTCCTTGGCCTTTCTGCTGATCTAGATTATTCATCATGTTTTCTTCTACCATGACCTTCACATCTTCTTCTTTTTGCTGATTCTTCTCTTGAATACATGGAGGATTTGATGGTAGCCATGAGGGAGCTCTCTCGATATCTGATTCTATTTTCTTTTCTTTATCAAGTGCAACTGATGGTTCTTTGACCTTCTCTTTTGCATCTTCTTCTGCTAGATGTGGTTCTTCAATGATATCAATATAATCTCTTTTTTGCAATACTCTTCCTGAGCCATGGTGAATATCATTGAGCTCAAGAGGAGTTGTTTGGAAGTGTTGTACCTCAGCTTTGCAATTGGGTTGTGCTACTTTGATGTGCGGGTTTGGAAATGGTGGTTCCACACTATATACTTGTTGGGAATGTCTGTTATTCGGGTTCAGGTTCAGTTGAGCAAGTATTTAGGATTGCCTTGGTGGAGCAGGGGGTAATGGTTATGGTTGAGTAGGTGGTGGAGGCAAAGGAGCAGGAGGAGAGTTGTATTGGGGCCTCCACCCCTGATGAGGTGCATTCCACTAAGGTTGTGGCTGAGCATAGGGGTGAAATGGATGAGTAGTTGGTTGAGCATGATATTGAGGAGGATATGACCAAGGAGGGGGTGTGGACTAGGAAGGATAAGTGGGGGGGGGGGCAAGAAGGTATGAATGTGACTTGATTGGGGTTGTAAAAGGTCTAGGATGTCCTTTGCATTCCCTGCTGGTAAGGTCTAGGTCCATGTGGCCTCCTTTGGTTCATGAAATAGAGTGGTTCAGTTGCTCCTTCATCCCCTTGGTACATCGCTTTAAATCTGGGTAAGGAAGGGCACTAACTTGTAGGATGGTCTTCTTCACAGACAAAACACACTTCTACGGAGTGCAGTGGACATTCATTCCTAGGATGCTTTCTAGTGCACCTAGGATGAAAGATGGCCAAAGCCCTCTATACTTCCTCTTGTATTCTTTTGATATGCATGGCATGGATCTACCTCATCTCGCTCTTGAAATCTTACAGCAGATTTTTACATTCACCTCTAAGGGATGAGTTGGGAGAAAAGGTACTCCTCCCAACATTTCTGTTTTTAGCCATGGGCTCTAGAAGAATTTTTTCTTCTTCTTCTTCCCCTATAGGTTCTTCAAATATGTCTGGCTATTACCTAAGAGTGTTTCTTGATTGCAGTCACCGAAGAAGAGAGAAGGTTGGCTATGTGAAGCAGTGAGGACGTTGGGCAAACATTTTTTTGGATTAGCTCTACTCCTACGAGGCATGAAAGGAAGTCTTTTTGGTTGGTTTGTGTTTTTTCTTTTTTTGCTCGTACCTAAAAAACTGAAACGGATTGAACAGCAAATTGCAACTAACTAAAAAAACCTTGTTGAAATGAAAATTGCAAAATTGAAATGAAAGCAGGAGATGTCTAATCTACTTTTGCTGAAATGAAATTGCAGAATTGAAATGGAAGCAGGAAATGTCTAATCTATGCTTGTTGAAATGAAATTGCAGAATTGAAATGAAAGCAGGAAATGTCTAATCTGCGCTTACTAAAATGAAATTTCAAAATTGAAATGAAAGCAAGAAATGTCTAATCTATTTTTGCAGAAATGGAATTGCATAATTGAAATGCAACAACTACTCTACTCTTGCTGAAATAAACTACTTAGCAGAATGTTGCAGTAGAAAATAGAAGAAAAGTAGTAATCACAAATACTCTGACGCTTCCCTGGAAATAACACCAAAAAGAGTGGTGAGATCCAGTATTGCAGCAATAATGCTACAACTCCTATGGCTCCCTTCTTTAATTTTATCAACCCAGTAGTTCGTAACAAACTTGGAAGTGACGATGCTGTATGCACAAGTATTAGCTCTTACTGTGGCTGTCACTTGATTAGCTGACACAAGTTCGCTAGGAGCTTAAGCCAACTTCTATGAGTTCTCAAAAGAAGTTTTTACTGTGATGGCAAAAGACTAATTCTACGGGGGCTATTCTACTTGCAGAAAGAGAATGAAAACTGAAATGGAACTCAAACCCTAGAAAACCCTAATCGTGTAATAAAAGAGATAGAAATTAATGAAATGGGTGCCATTGATTACTGAAAAGGTAAATTGCATTTATTCAAGCTACTTTTGAAGAGAAATGGAAATAAATCATCTTTTTGCAATTTTGAATATTTTTATGTGGATTTATTATGCTTGTGATTTGACTAATTGTGACTGTGCAGTGGTTTGGTGGCAAAACAAAATGGAGTTGGCTTTTGCAGATGATGAGGAAGGTGTGGAGGGGTCCTAAGAAGTCCCTAGTACCCTTCTAGAGATTTCCATTGCAATCAGACTTCGAAAAATTGCATGCATGAACTTCTACAGGAGGTTGCAGGGGATCTACAAGAACTTCTACAAGAAGCTCTGTAGGAGGAGGCTGAAAGTGGTTTTTGGAGGTTTGAAGGTGGAAAAATGGTGGGAAAAATGAAATTAAGGCTAGATGATGGTGTTGGAGGGTCTAGGACTCTGTTGATAAAGAACATGCATGAAGGAGATGGTTGGATTGGTTAAAGGGTAAGAAAGTGACTTTGTGAAGGAACGCAGAAATTAGGACAGTTTGGTGACAGGAGATGGTATAGGTTGTCCCATGGAAGGATGACAAGTTGGAATGCTTATCAAGTGAGTTGCAAACCTACTTCTTAAAACTGACCCAAGCAAGAACTGAAAAAACGGAGTTTTCCTAATTTGACCTAAAATCTGACCTAAAAACAGAAAAGTGTTGAATAGAATTTTATGAACAGGAAACTATGTGAGAAAGCCATTGTAAATGAACAAGAAATGGTCTACGCATGTGAATCCAAGCAAATATCAACTTCTTCAACTCAAAACATCACACTACCAATTGCATGAAAGGAAAAAAACAATGTTTTTGGGGCAACAACAGTGCCTCATCCTCAGTTCATAGTCCCAAGAAGGGAGAAAGTCAATCCAGGCTTGCTGGTAGCCTTTTTTGATCTTTCTCTATTACTAAAACAAACTAATTAAACAACTTGAAGCAAGAACAACTAATTTAATCATCAAAAGCAACCTATTTTACCAAAGCAAGATTAATCCTAAACAACAGAAATCAGATTATGAATGCAAGCAAAAAAAAAATATAAATATACAAAGGAGGTGCTAGGCAGCTTGGGTTGGACCCTAACCCAAGAGCTTCAGCTCTCTAGAAAAAAATAGTGCTGGTTCAAAGCTGGATTCATCTTCATTGAACAAAAAATAATACTTACATCACAAAACTGTCTGCAAAAGGAGCTTGAAAATGAGCTAAGTACAACACTGCACAAAAGTGCGAAAATAGACTATGAAATGGCTAAAATATAACTAAAAAAAAATGAGGCCTTAAGCCTTCTTATTTATACAAATGGGGACTCCCAACAGTCCTCCTAAAATTAAGGGACTTGGCTTCCTAGAACTGAAGATAACAACAATCTTACTTGACTTGCTCAGTTGCCCCTTGGAATCATCAATGTGGTTGCTTGTGCTCTGAGTTTCTGATAGAGAATTCTAGGTAAGGGTTCATAAATGAAGGGGGCACCCTCCTACAAATCCTCTCCCTTGTTCCTCCTTGAATTTGGCTGCCAAATGCCCATTAAACCTTTGATTTTGTCTCAAAGTTGACCAAAAATCTGCATAAAGCACACATTAGACTTTTTGGCATAATGACTAACCCAATTTACTCTATTAGCATAAATATAATAAAAAACATGCAATAAACTAATGAGAATGGTGGATTAAGTCAAAATAAGAGGCAAATTGAGCCCATATAATTACCTATTTCTGGGGCTCATCAAATCTCAAGTGGAAGTGGGAATGTTTCAACTGACTGTCTGCCTTCCTCTTATTCAATAGCTCCACCACTGCCCAGTGATGTTAAGGATCTTGCTCACACACCCGTTCATCCTTCACACCCTCCCAACATCACTTCACTCAATTTGCACGCAAATTTGGTTGTGATTCCTTTGAGTTCTCATATGCGTTCTTTTCTATGACCTTTGTCTTCACACATGGGTGTTCCTCCAGATGATGTTGTATTGTGTTTGTCCATTGCGAACTCTTCACTTGTTGTGAATGAGGAAAAACCCACTAATGGAGTTGGTGTTGCACAACTGCCATCATTCATGAAGTGTATGAGTGGGAGCTTGAGCATCAACACTTGGTAAAGGATGACTCCTTTCCGTATGAGGCCCCTCCATTATTTCCTAACATTGTTGGTGAACCTGCCATCCATGATTTCACATGTGTGTCTTCATCCACGGATGCACCCATTGTTGATATTTCACAGGACACACCATATGTTAGCCCATCATCCAACAATGGAGAGGAACAATCATTCATTGGAAATCCACTTGATCTCTAATTTTCTCTTTCCAGAAACACAGAGGGTGAACATCCTTCCTCCTCATCTACCCATCTGTGTGATTCATCAGACCATGAGGATTCCGACCAACATCCTGAATTTTCTGATCTTGGTTGTTGTGATCTCTTCACCTCATCATCCAATCACGATATTGATCCACTCGTTGTTAATCCATCTACACCACTGGTCTATGAATATCCATTTGTAAACGATGTTGAAACCCCACAAACCATTGAGGCACTTCAGCCCGAGGTGATGGTTATGTCATGCCCTCGCTGTCCCAAGGTTGGTTTCGCTTGTGATCAAGAAATTGGTCAAACACCTAAGGTTCCTCATCGCTCATCTGTATGCACTCAAGATCAATCTAACACTCATATTTGACTTCCTCCACTCGAACTACACAATCCCATTACTCATGCATTGGAGGAGTCTTACATTGCAAGCAATCGTGCTTGATGCAAGTTATCTTTGTTTCTTTTGTTTGTTTGCATGTCATAGTTAAGAGTGTGTTTATGCTTCAAATTTGCATGTAGTGTCACACAACACCATGATAAGTCTGCGAACTGTCTGTCATGCACATGCACTCACTTATGTCCCGTGGGAACTTTGAATCACGAAGTGTGGTTGTCTTCATTTTATCTCTTTCTTGCCTACTAGTTCGTACAATTGGGTTGCTTGCAGACCAAGCCTTCACCAACATGGGTCTACCAAAGCACCGGTGGCTGCATTGGAAGTATCACTTCACGTGATCATGCCCATGTACCATTAGTGTAGGACTAGGAGTAGTGTTTACTTTCATTTGTTTTCTTGCATGCTTGTTTGTTTACGTGACTTGTTGCTTTTTTGTTTGTTTGTTTGTTTGTTTACTTTCTTCACTTTGATTTTTGCTTTTTCTCTTGCTCTTGCTTTGTTTATTGTTAGTTTGTTCACTTGTTTTGTTCATAGGTTAGTTTTGCATGAAACCATGTATGACTCTTCAAGTGAGCTGGGTAAAGTACAAGAGGGCTTGTACAACTATCACTACTTGGTTACCTATCATCTTGCCTCTGTATGATGAGCTTTTTACTCTTTGTCCATGATACATCAAAGGAAAATACATATTGTTTGAAGTGAAGCTTGGTGTAAACACAACGCTTGCACGCTAACTACTGTCACCTTCCCTAGTTGATTTTTTTTGGGCTAACCCTTGTCAGCTCAGTTAAGTATAGTAAGGTAAGGGGGAAAACCTTATAGACACAGTAGAGATATAATAAACTACTATACTAGAACAACCTCTTGTACTCTCAATAGGTTGGGATCCCTCTTCTGCCTCTGAAATGAATAAGTGCTATGCACAGTGGAAAATGAAAAAAATGAAAAGTCAAAAATTCAAAAATGAAAAATGAATAAGGTGAAATAAGAGAAAGGCTTCTTGTGTAGGGAGGTGATGCAAGTAACTGTACTGGGGTACTGACTAGGCTCGCTGGCAGCAAAACCATGCTTGTGTTCCTATCTAAATCCACCAGGGTACTGTTCAGGCCTGCTGACAGTGGAACAACACTAGAGATGAAACTAAGACTATGGCAACTATACTGCTTATGCACCTATATACCCCTCAACCCCAATCGAAACAACTGTGTTTCCTTGGCTTGGAATGTGTGTCAATTGACCAAGGGTTTGGCAGATTCTACATCTTATAATTAAGTTAGTGTGAAACCAATATGAGCTGAAAATTGAACAATACTTCTGGAGGTGTTAGACTTGCTTTTCACGAACAAGGTCCATTCAGAGAGCTAGGGTTCTACCAATGTGTCACCAAGTGTTTTAGCGGCTATAACCACTCTCCAAAATTTTTCCTTAGCCTCGTTTTGAGCCTCCCTTCCAACCTTCATAGCAACTTGCCTTACCTCATCAAGTTCACAAGCTTCAATGTCTTTCTTGCATAAGGCAGCCTGTCAGTCACAACTTGATCTGTTCTCCTCATAGGTTGTTCACTTAGACTTGGTCCAATTACAGGTTAAGCAGCTTCTCCTTGAAAATTACGCATTTCTCGAGGGAAACCGACCTTCCCTCCAAAAATTGTGCAATCCTCTTTAGCACCCTGTTGGGCTCCAGGATTGCGCAATCTTGCCTGCCAACACTCCCAACAGGATTTGCGCAAATTTCCCTAGCAAGGCTACTCAGCCCAAAATTTGAACAAATCTAGGCAGTAGTCAGCTACTCTACCCAGAAATTATACAAATATCCTCAGAAATCAACCCAACTTCTAGCAAGAAACGTGCATATTTTTCTCCAACAGTCAAGCAACCTCTTTCATGTGTAGCTGAGTCAACTGGTTCCCTCCAGGACTAAGCAAAAAAGTCTTGCATCCATGGGTTACTTCTCCCAAGGAAGCATGCAAAGGAATCCCTTATTTCAGGGAAATATGTTTAGCAGTTGGGGTTACATGCAAGGAGAAATTCTAAAACCTCCCACCAAGTGTCACTTCCCCTAGATTTGTGGCAAATGCGTCACAGCCTCGATGTTATAAAAAATCATCAACCAAACATTGTAGACCTCATTCCTCACATCAACCTTGGAGCTCTAACATCCCACATCACATATAGGAGTAGTCGTCACATTCAACTTATTTATTTTGGGGTAAACCTGCTTCCCATACCTTGTGCTGCATTTTTGTCACTTTTTTTTTCTTGTGGGAGTACTATTTTCTTGATTTATTTGAATGCTTGCTATTGTTTACATATATACTAGCTTGTCTTAGATCTGTTTCAATTTTTGTTGTTATCTCATTGTTGTCAAATCATGAAACTATTTTGCACGAACATTCACCCAACCGGCGAATTGTCTCACCCACATGCATGTTGATCTATTTGCTAAATCTTTCATTCATGTTTTGCATGCACTATTAATCACCTCTACTATCACTTAGTGTCACCATGCATTCACTGACTTACTTTCTTTTATTTGCCCACCAGTGAGTCAGGCCAACCTTGGCTTGGACTCTGCCTTCACCAAGCCTGCTTTATGTAATCTGGGAAAGGAAGGCTCACCTTCCTCTCTAGATTTGTGCATTGATTCCTAGAACTGGCCTCTAGGACTGTTTTGTGCATTTATGGGGGACAGTGGCTTCTTGGCCCAAGAAATTACGCAAATATGTCCCTGGGCCAAAAGTCCTTCCCAGCTGGAATTGCGCATTGTGCAATCCCAGCAGTGAGCAACCAGATTGGACTATGCATTGCGTAGTTTGAGTAGTAAGTTAGTCTCCCAGCAGCAGAGACAGTGCCTTTTGTAGTCTTGAAAATCAGTGTCCTAACATCCTTGTTGAAATTGTGCAACCTTCATGACCATTCCCCTAGGTATGTTGCAAGTCAGTTCTCATGTTCGTTTTGGTTTTCAACTAAAATATTTCTTACCATAAGTGTTTCCCTGTCTCCAAGTATCGCAGGAATTCATCTTCCTCTCAATAATATAGGTACAATGGTTTCCAAAAGAGTAGAGATGAAGATATCATTTAGAGCACAGTTGGGGTTGCAGTCAATCAAGTGTCTATGGACTTGCCTAGCCACAAAGACAACAACTTTTTCATAGAAAATGACATCAAGGTATTACAACAACAACATCACAACGAGAAGCATAATGTACAATAACTGAAGATAACATACCAATGCAACGAATGCAAGAGGAGGACTGTTGAAAACACGAAGGTGGAACAAGGTTGTAAGCTCACGCAGGTCCATTGATGATGAAAGCAAATTTTGGAGACTCTGGCTATGAAGTGACGATGTGACATGAAGATCGCACAAAGGCAGAAGATGGAACGGAGAAGGAGTTTCATGTGCTGAAGCAAGAACTCAGAGAGAACATGAAGCTGCATAGAGAGATGAATGAGTTAAAATAGGAACATGAACAACAATGGGCACAACATGCACTCACATATGAAACTACACTCATACAAGTTAAGGATCCATCCTAGTAGCTGACACAAAGTAGACATGGTGAGCAATGTTGTTGATCACAAGCAAGGGATTCAGTAGCATGTATGTCATTGAGTGCATGCATGCAGTCCAACCCATTCAACACACTCACCAAGGCGAAGACAAGAAGCAAGTCCAACACACACTTGTAGATCAACATGGACACTATGCATCATTGAGATGTTGTTTCATCCGTACCCAAGAATACCATGCGCATGTTAGCATCTGATTTGGATGAAGGGGTCAAACCAATGCAGCAGTTGCAATGGAGGCAAGAGTTCACTTCTTCAAGATGTCACCATGATGTGCATGCACACCATCATAGACAACCAAGCTTGGCGTCCGCTCATAACCTTCACCATCACAAGCATGTCAAAGTGTTAGTCTCATGCAGCGAACCGAGTGTCAGTGATGTCTTGCATGGCTTGCTCAAGCCATGTTGTCTCACATGAGTACATGTGCATTGTAATGTTGAGTCATTTGAAGTGTAAGTCAAGTGTCAAGATTTGGATGTAGTAGTCATAGTGTAGGTGAAGAGTCATGAGGGTAGTTTAATTGTCACAAAGGGGAATTTCAAGGATCACCCCACCCTTTGTTATAAATAGTCCCTCATAACTCACTGTATAGGCTTTTGGTCAGTCAAGCTTCTACTAAGACTATCTTGAAGAAGGCTTGGACAATATTGTAACGTGCCTTGGCTTCTCCACTGCACGAAGCTAGTACATCTCTTTGGAGGAGTAGGTGTATGTGGCTATAACGTTCCACTGTTGGGGCTAGCAGGTTTACATGGATGTATTGTATGACAGAGACTTACACTTCGTTATATAATAATAGCCATCACATTTTCATGCATATGTTGTTATTTTAGTTGGATTGCTTCAGTTGCCTTAATGATATATGTTGTTTCACTTATGTTCTTGTGTATGAATTCATTCACATGCAATTATATGAATCTTGTTGTTAATGTGTTGCATATTTTGCTAATGTTGCCACTGTTCATGTCGACTGCTTTTCCAGACATCAAACAGACCTTTCACATGAACCTTGTTGTAACAACTGTCGCACTCATCTCAGACTGATCTATGAGTGTTTTACGTGTTATCTTACCTTATATGATGTGACGGCTGCATCCGAGTGGATTGCTCCGCCAAAAGCTATGCATGTCCTTTCGTGTTGTGTGTTCCTATCCGAGTTGGGAATGATCCCTTTCAACCTGGAACTCACCTTTACCTTCCTCTCCTTTTGAAGTGTTAGAACCTCTCATACACCTTCCTTGACTCACTCCATCAATCACACCCTTGCTACTACCATTGTTATCTTACTTGACTCTTTACGACATCACAGTCAAGGCATTACCTTATGACCCACTGCTGAGACTCCTACAGCAAATGATCTAAGGTCTAATTGGGACTTCTTACCAATGAGATCACCTTGACATGTTGGTGGGTCTAGCACCATCAATAGATTTCTAGAAGTATCTCTTTATAGTATTAGTCACTCAATTATAGTTCAACACTACTTACCATCTATAAATGGATGGGAAAATTGAATGAGTGAACCAAGTTTTGGGAGAAATATTAGGAATTTATGTTATGCAACAACCAACCAAGTGGGAATATTATCTTCACCTGGTAGAATTTGCATACAATAATAGCTATAATTCTTTCTTGAAGATGAGCCCATTCAAAGTATTTTATGGGTGAAAGTGTAGAACACATATTAATTGGAATAGTCTTGAAGATAAATTAATACTGGGAGTAGACATGTTAAAGGAAATGGAAAAAACTATGAGGAAAGTATGAATGAATTTGAAGGCTACTCAAGATCGCAAAAAAATTATGTAGATAAAAGATGAACCTACAGTGTGATGATGTGTATGTAAGGGTCAAATCGAAAAAAATTACTTTGATGTGGGGCACCTGTGTGAAATTGGTTCCCTAATTTTGTGCCCCTTTCTAAATACTTGCCTAAATTAGCTTTCTAGCTTATCAATTGGAACTACCTAGTCACATACATATACATAAAATGTTCCATGTTTCCTTATTAAATAAGTGTATATATGATCCTAAATATATTATTGATTTCCAAGATGTACATGTTAAAAATAAAATGAAATGATTTTATATGTGTTTCCTAATTAATGATTAATATAAACTAACCACATTTATGAGGATTGTGGATGTAGGTTGAGTCAGACGGAGAATTCCTAGTCAAGCCTCTGTGTATTCTTGATCAGAGAGAAATAATGCTATGGAAGTGAGCTATCACTGAGGTTAAAATCAAGTGGAAGCACTTCAACCTAGAAGAGGTGTTACACTAAAATTTGTCACCATGACTATTTGCAGTTAGTATGGCTCCATCAACTGTCATACCATCCTCCTTGGCAAGTCTCATACCTCTGCTCTCCATGTCAAACTCCAAGAAAGAGAGAAAGTCTTTAAAAATCTATTTATCTCTGGGTACGCAATTTCTCTTAGCCTTACCCGTGTGTACGCAACCCAAGTTTACAATACCTGCGTACTTTTACGCTCTGTATGTAAAGGGATGGGTGTGTACCCCTGTAAAGGTCAAAAGGTGCGAGTTTCATCTTAAAAAAGTTACTTGTGGTCATTTCTAGAGCATTCTAGAAGCTTGTTCGACGTGTATTGAGCGCCTCCAGATGGTTCATGTATCCCTATGAAAGAGGAACTTATCCCATCAAGAGGGGAGCTACCCCATCCAAAGAGGGACTTATCCCATTGATGGTGGACCTGATTAACTTCCTCTAGAACATTATAAATACAGGCATTGGGCCAAAAGGAGGGAGGTTAAAAGTTGAATATTCCAAAGGGTAGATGCTGCTGGAATTAGGACTTCCTTGTAGAAGCTTGTGAGGAGAGATTCCCATCCTTTCTTGTTTCATTTGGAAGTGGGTGAGCTTGTCAAAGTAAAGGAAAACTATTGTTGGACCCTGGGAGGGACCTGCACAACACCAAGGCTCAGGTTGTAATGGTTTCTTTTGTTTCCTATTAATACAAATAAGTCCATTCTTCTCAACAATTTGTTATTAATGAATTGTTTCATATACTCCTTGGTCTGT
>APFE031645349.1:0-12775 GCA_000404065.3 Pinus taeda
GTTCCACAACTATAACTCTCAATCAAAAGACTCCTATTAGTATGATACAAAAACACGCATGATGAACATCCCGCCAACATGGCACAAAAGGGATGTCAAAACAAAACATGCATGACGACAACAAGAGTATCCCAACAACATACAACAAGGGATCTCAAAACATAACATGAAGAGTTATGATAGCAAGTACATCACATAGAAGATTCCACATCAAATCAAGCAAGGAATCATGACAACATGTAATAAACAAGATCCTGCATCAACATCAATCAAGGATCTATGCAGTATAATGCGGAAAGAAGAAGTACATGAACACATCATATACCTCACAACCAAGGGCCACCTGAAGAAGTGGATGTCACACTACTGAAGCTGCTCGAACCATCGACCTCAAGGCATCGATCGTATGAAGATGGATGCTCGCACATGAATGTGGACATTTGCGCTGACACTTAAAAAAGTAGCTAGAAGAAGAAATGAGAGAATAAGAAATCTGAAGACACCATCAGATTTGTGGCGTCGAGTAGTGCTGAATCGACCATCCAAAACCCGAATTCTGAGAAGTTGAGAATTTTGGGCTCAAGGAATCTTTTAGATTCCCCCGGGATTCTTGAAAGATTATGCTCCATGGATGGACTGCAAATCTGCAACTCAGATGGCGAATCTGATCTCGCCATTGCGATCCCTGCGGAAAAGCATGAAAATCAAGTATAAACTTGACTATATTCTGAAATGTCAAAATTTTACCTCCTTGGGAAAATTTCATGGCTTATGGTCCCACTCCTTGTTTTTGCTGAAATCATGGTTCCACATGAATTCTGGAAATGACCGAAAAATGTAAAACTCTGATGAAGAAACGAACAACACCATTGTGTTCATGGCGACTAGAAGTGTAAAATCCATATAAAATTTGTCAATTTCTGACAAAGTGAAAATTTTTCCCTCCTGCAAAATTCATGGTTCCTGCATTAAAATATTAATTAACTACCTCGAAAAGCATGCCCGTATTCTGCCTCCTTGAACTCTGTGCAGAGGTAAAAGCTTTGCGTTTATAAAGAAGGACTTCGACAAATTTACCAAGGTGATTGGTTAGGAGGATTAGTAAAAATCGATGGTTAATAGGGAGGAGGTCGGGCGATCAAACCCTGCCCCTCCCGAAATAATATATCACAATTTCTTTAAAACCCAAAATGATACGTTAATGGGGGTCGTCCGCATTGAGCTGCCTACCCCTTAAACCCCGTCGTTACTACATTATCGGTGCATTAAAATCAGCGATCAGCCTTGGAAATTGGTGCTTAACATGGGCACTGGCGACCTTATCGACGCGATTTACGTGGTTTCGCCGATATCTATATTGGCGGCATTCCTAATTCGGGCGATCGGCATGGCGATTGGCATAATAATCGGCACGATATATGGTGGCTTCGTCGATATTCATATCGGCGATCGATGCGGTGTCGACACATTACAATTGGCGACATATATATCGGGTTGGGGTGATAGGATGTGGGTCGGGTCCACCGCTGGTGGCCCACCCGCCCCAATATATATATATGTGTGTGTGTGTGAAGGTTGTGGAGAAGGCGAGGGTTATGGCCGCCGATCTCGAAACCATATTTGACTAATTTTTTGGTTGTGATTGTGATTTGGGCCAGCGGGAGGTTGTGGCCCATCGGCCTTATAATAATTATTGTTTTCATATAGGCATATTAATAACTATATTTTAAAACAAATTTTGTTATATGGTTATTTACTAACCATTTTCCATAAAAATGATTTTTGTCTCTTATGCAAGTTTAGGAGACCAATGAAAAAAACGCCAAGTGTCAATGCTTGATGGGCTGCCATGTGGGTCCCACCTACTTACTGGGATGCCATGTGGCACACTGTGGGCCCCTCTTTTCCCGTGTCATATCAAAATTTGAAGAGCTCTATCTTTCGCATACGAGCTCGGTTTGACGAGTCGTTCGCACCTCCGCGATAACGACGACGAGATACTTAACATGAACCTATTTTGAGCATAATTCAAACACTTTGATTTTTGAGCCATCTTCGTCCTGTGTGTCTCTCTGGAGCCACCTGAATCAATCCTTCCTACTGAGGAGCTCTTGGTTCTCCAAAAGCACGAAAAATAATCTGCAACTTTCTCTGTACCTTGTCTGCATCACAAGTGTCCTGAAAAGGTCTCGCTTCCATCTCCTTCACCTTTGTTCTTCGGAGCCTTAAGTGACGAGTCGACACCTTCTACCTCTGCAACCTGTAGTACACTTTTTTGCAAATTACATGCTTTGAATGACATGCCCAACTAAAGACCCAAATGTCCCACACTTGCCACGAGTTTATAACACATACTCGATGTTCAAGTTTACGTCAAGATGGACGTAATCCTCCAGTGATGACAACAAGGCCAACATATCATTATTGCTTCAAAAAGTTATGGAAAACACCTCATCACTACAACACATGATTTACACACATAAGGCCAAACATTATTGTTTTGACAAGTGATGGAAACATAACATCACTTTGAGAGTTTTAACATGCAACTCAAAATACAACTCAAAACATGACCAGACATCATTGTTGCTGACCAAGTGATGGAAACACATCATCACTTTTACACTTTAAAATGCAACGAATGATTTACAAAAGAATGACCATGAAACGACAACATGTCAAAAAAACCATTTTTCACTTATCAATGTGAATGGGTCACCTCCTTGAGGTGGTTTTGCTTGTCGAACAACTGCTCTTCCCGGTTCACACACTGACGCTTTGTCTTTAAGGCGTTGCTCTGGATGGAGCTTCCAGCAAGTGGCTCTTTGATGGCCATTTATGTCGCAATGATTGCAGTAGGCTTTCTTCCTCCATATTTGCTTAACCTATTTCTTTTCACGCTGTTGAGAGGGTCTTTCACGCCTCATGAGTGCTGCCATTCTTTTCCAACACTTGGAAAAGGTATGGTTAGGTAAACCATAAAAAGTACATGTTTTTTGATGCCTTGATCTTTGTTCATTATTGACAACATGATCATAATCAAAATGAACATTCAAAGATCGAAAATGGTTATACCTTCCTTTGTTGTTTCTGATGTCAGTATGGCGATGAGAGCATGCCTCAGCTCTCTCCCTGCAATGGAAACTGCCATGGGATGATGGGGATGTTTTCCCATCATTCTCTTTCCTTGACGATGTATCGGACGAATCTGACACCTTTGAGCACTCTCCTTTAGTGTATCTTGAGCCTGAAAATCGATGTTCATGCACAACCTCCAAAGGTTGAGTGATGCCTTGGTTATTAGCACCAAGTTCTTCTTTCTCCTCATGCCTCATCCTTGTAAGGAGCCTCATGTTTGTCCCTGTAATTGGGATCTCCAAATCTCCAACAGACATCATACTATGAGAAGATGAAATCGAAAGGAAATCAACATCTTTTACCTTCTCTTTCGATTTGGAAAGAACTGATGAGGGCTGCTCATCATTCGTCGTTGGTGATTCGCTAACTGTCTCAGCGCATTCCCCAACTTCTTTCTTGACATAACCAGGTCCTGCATAACGGGGTAATTCATCTACTTTGATGGGGTTGACAATGCCTTGGCCATTAACGTCCAAGCCTTTTCCTTCATATCCCATTCTCTTTAACAGTTTGGAGTCAATTCCTGTGGTGTGATTTTCAAACACAACGAAATCATCATCAAGAAACATACATGAAGATGGAGAACTACTTTTTACCTCACATGGGTTACGCTGCACCTTTTCCAAGGCCTTGTCCTTTGCTTGCAGCTGTCGTAGCAAACTTTGTTTTTCCTCTTTCTCTTCATGTAGGTGCATCTTCAATTCATTGTTCTTTGTTTGAAGATTATGTTTGTTTTGCTTCAATTCTTCCATGGCCTCTTTTGTGGCTTGCAATTGAAGCTGCAATCGCTCATTTTCCTCTGTCCCTTTTTGTAGAGTCTCATATATGATTTCCACTCTCTTGGAAATGTCGAGCATGGTCTCGTACATCGCTCTTTCATCCTCTGTCATTATTCACACTGCAATTCACATCAACGCAAATACCACTCTGATACCACTTGATCCAACTCTGGGTGTGAAGAAGGACCCTTCCAAGACCTTTTACTTTCATGATGTGTTAAAATTTCCTTTTAAAAGAACATTAACGAATACATTTGCATGCGGAAAAGAAGAGGAACATAACAAGCATCAGCGCATGAAAACATAAGCGTTGAAAATAGAGTTTGTCCAGGAGGGACTATGTCTCCGGGCCTCGGTGTCAAGATGGTGTAGGCCGCTGCATTAAGTGTTGTCAATAATGGTGATGTACACAAGAGATGATGTCGCGATCATACAAGGAAAAATGCCCTCACGCAAGAGTGGTTCTAAGAGATGTTCCACAACTAGAACTCTCAATCAAAAGACTCCTATCAGTATGATACACAAACATGCATGATGAACATCCTACCAACATGGCACAAAAGGGTTGTCAAAACAAAACATGCATGACGACAACAAGAGTATCTCAACAACATACAATAAGGGATCTCAAAACATAACATAAAGAGTTATGACAGCAAGTACATCACATAGAAGATTCCGCATCAAATCAAGCAAGGAATCATGACAACATGTAATAAACCTCAATCAACATCAACATCAATCAAGGATCTATACAGTATAATGCAAAAAGAAGAAGTACATGAACACATCATATACCTCACAACCAAGGGCCAGCTGAAGAAGTGGATGTCACACTATTGAAGCTGCTCAGACCATCGATCTCAAGGCATCGATCGTATGAAGATCGCTGCTCACACATGAATGTGGACATCTGCGCTGGCACTTAGAAAAGTGGCTAGAAGAAGAAATGAGAGAATAATAAATCTGAAGACACCATCAAATTTGTGGCGTCGAGTAGTACTGAATCGACTGTCCAAAATCTGAATTCTGAGAAGTTGAGAATTCTGGGCTCAAGGAATCTTTTAGATTTCCCCAGGATTCCTGAAAGATTCTGCTCCATGGATGGACTGCAAATCTGCAACTCAGATGGCGAATTTGATCTCGTCATTGCGATCCCTATGGAAAAGCATGAAAAACAAGTATAAACTTGACTATATTCTAAAATGTCAAAATTTTACCTCCTTGGGAAAATTTCATGGCTCATGGGTTCGCTCCCTGTTTTCGTTGAAATCATGGTTCCACGTGCATTCTAGAAATGGCTGAAAAATGCAGAACTCTGATGAAGAAACGAACAACACCATTGAATTTGTGGCGACGAGAGGTGTAAAATCCATATAAAATTTGTCAATTTCTGACAATGAAAATTTTGCCCTCGTGCAAAATTCATGGTTCGTGCATTAAAATATTAATTAACTGCCTTGAAAATCGTGCTTGTATTCTGCCTCCTCGAACTCTGTCTAGAGGTAAAAACTCTGTGTTTATAAAGAAGGACTTCAGTGGATTTACCAAGGTGATTGGTTAGGAGGATTGGTAAAAATCGTTGGTTAATAGGGAGGAGGTCGGCGGTCAAACAAAGCCCCTCCCGAAATAGTATATCATAGTTTCTTTTAAAACCCAAAATGATACATTAATGGGCGTTGGGTCCACATTGGGTTGCCTGCCCCTTAAACCCTGTAGTTACTACATTATCGGCGCATTAAAATTGGCAATTGGCCTTGGAAATCAGCACTTAACATGGGCGTTGGCGACGTTATCGACGTGATTTACGTGGTTTCGCCAATATCTATATCAACGACATTCCTAATCGAGGCGATCGGCATGGCAGTTGGCGTAATAATCGACGCAATATATAGTCGCTTCGCCGATATTCATATTGGCGATCGGCGCCGTGTCGACACATTGCAATCGGCGGCATATATATCGGGTTGGGGTGATAGGGTGTGGGCTGGATCCACCGCTGGTGGTCCGCCCGCCACAATATACAATATATAATATACATATATATATTATATATATATTATAGTATATTATATATGCAAGGATTCCCGAACATATTTGACTGTTTTTTGGTTGTGATTGCGATTTGGGCCGGCGGGAGGTTGTGGCCCGTCGGCTTTATAATAATTATTGTTTTCATATAGTTATATTAATAACTATATTTTAAAACAAATTTTGTTATATGGTTATTTACTAACCATTTTCCATAAAAATGATTTTTGTCTCTTATGCAAGTTTAGGAGACCAATGAAAAAAACGCCATGTGTCAATGCTTGATGGGCTGCCATGTGGGTCCTACTTGCTTATTGGGATGCCATGTGGCACACTGTGGGCCCCTCTTTTCCTCTGGCATATCAAACTTTGAAGAGCTCTATCTTTCGCATATGAGCTTCGTTTGACAAGCCGTTTGCACCTCTGCAATCACAACGACGAGATACTTAACATGAACCCGTTTCGAGCATAATCCAAACACTTTGATTTTTGAGCCATCTTTGTCTTGTGTCTCTCTGGAGCCACCTGGATCATTGGATGTAGTTAACTTGTGTGACATGCCTTTTTTCACTCAGTTAGCTTAGTAAATTCGAGTTAGAGGAGTTGGAGTTTAGCTAAGAATGTGTAATTGCTAATTTGTAGCAATCAAGGTCAATTATTTGTTTTCAGTGAAATTAGTTCTAATTGTTGAAGGAACTAGTGGAAGGTGATTTGTGCAGTGAGACTTTAGTATAACTTAGTGATCATCCAGTTCACTGATCAATCAACCCAAAATAACTTGCATGAAGAGAATTGGAGTTCCCTAGTTGTGGTGGAGATTCCAAAGCAATGTAACATCAATTGTAGACTGGTATTGAGTGTATATGTGTTGCATGCAGACAAATGATCAATCTTGGGGAATGCGCAATCATTTTGGAGGAAATTCCTAAATAATAGGGGCCTAATTTCCTCAAGAATTGCATTAGGGAATATGAGATAAAGAATAGGCAAAAATTGACGAAGTCTGGGTCAGAGTTTCTTAATGAGTAGAGAGATAGGTTATTCACTTGCAGGTTGAGCTCAGATTGAGCTAGCAATTGTAATACATCTCTATTCATCATATTAATGCAAGCATGCAAAGGGTTTTTAGCAGATTGCTTCCCCCTAGAAAAAATATTGTGTGTATGTGTGTTATTTCTCTTTGCATGTTTGTGATTGATGTTCTAAATTGTGAATTGAATTCTGCAGATTAGTCAAGTAGGTTTGTGTCTTGTGATCTTGATTAAATTTCACGAGCAGTTGCAAATCTACACCTTAATTTCTACATTGAACAATGAAAAAGACTGAAACAAGAACAAGAAATTGACCTAAAAGAATAGGAAGAAGTTACTATAAGGAGAGAAAGTGAAAGGAAGAAAAGGGTGGAGGAAGAGAGAAGAAGGTAGGAAGAAGAGGAAAAGAGACAACAAGATGAAGTTGAAGCTAGAGCCACAGGTTCCCTAGCCCTCCGAGCCCAAGTCCAACCAGATGTAGTGTGTCCAAGATGAATAATACTACCTTCCTCTCTCTCAAACAATTCCTCCAAAACCACAGCCAAACGAAAACCAAAAGCAAGACCAAGCACCCCCTTCCTCCCATCATCCTTCCCCTTTTATGCCCCCTTCTCTTCTCTACCTCAACCACCTCTCATTAATGTCATAAATTCTCCCTCATCCTTACATTTGACTTCTCTTCTCCCAATTAAACATGAGGACATTTGGAAATGTGATATGAATATAAAATTGGGTAATTAATTGGAGAGGACCATGTTTTCTCCCAAGTAAATATTTTGGGGATGAGAGATGAATATGTAATTTGGTAATTAATTCGAGAGGACCATATCTTCTCCCAACTAAATGTGAGAGGACATTTTGGGAATGAGAGATGAATATATAAATTGATAATTAATTGGAGAGGACCATGTCTTCTCCCAAGTAAATCTAAGAAGACATTTGGGAATGTGATATGAATATAAAATTGGGTAATTAATTGGAGAGGACCATGTCTTCTCCCAAGTAAATGTGAGAGGACATTTTGGGGATGAGAGATTAATATATAAATTGGTAATTAATTAGAGAGGACCATGTATTCTTCCAAGTAAATCTGAGAGGAAATTTTGGGAATGAGGTGTGTATATATATATATATATATATATATATATATATATAATTTGGTAATGAATTGGAGAGGAGTATGTCTTCTCAAAATTTAAAAATTTGGGGAGGTATAGAACAAAATTTATATCAGTACCAAATTTACAGTTTCACCAATGTAGGTATGTACCAATATTTCTTGATAATTATAAGTCCATATTTTAAGGAAATTTAAACACTTAGTAAAATTTGTAGGATAAGATTAAATAGGGCATTACATACACTCCTCCTTCACAAAACTTCGTCCTGAAGTTAGAGTGAAAGATACAAGAGTTCGAAGAAGTTTGGCAATAAGGCATAACAAATGGAGAGAGAGTTATAGTAGTAAAATTTGATAAGTCAGACAATGTCATTCCTTCCCATCAAGAGTCTCCAATTGATTTATATCCTCCTATCCCTCCTGACCTACTTTTGTTCCCACCCTATCCATCCTCTGTTGCTATATACGTTGGCATCGACTATACCAATCTAACCACTGATAAAACTAACATGGCGGAAGCATCGACTATATCAACCTAACTTCCCCAGCAGGCAACTGGCTATCATTATCACACGTCTAGGGGAGTGTGTCCACCACTGCCCTCCCACGATTCCAGGTTTGGAGATTACATGGTGGGAAATACCTCCACTCCTCCTTACAACTAAGGTCAACACCAACTAGCAATCGCCATCACACGTCTAGGGGAGAGTGTCCATTACTGCCCTCCCATGATTCCAGGTTTGGAGGTTACACGGTGGGAAATACCTCCACCCCTCCTTACACTAGGGTCAACATCCTAATATGGACCACACTGCAGCGCTGGTTGGATACTTGTCATCGAATAATCTAGTCAGATAGTCTTGCCACCTGTCATTTACATTTTTCCCATGTCATGAGGGTGCATATCAAGTAGATAGAAAATGTAATAGAACAATGTACATCATACCTTTCTTTGTTAGAAGTCTTGACCTTCCCCAATGGAAGAGTAGATCTTGGCTATCATATAGTTCTTTCCAATCTGGAACATCCGTTCTCATTCATGCATATATATAACAACAAAATATATATAGATAAGGATCAGTGCACTAGTTAATAGCCTCTTTAGTTTAGTGAATGCAGTGTCACATTCATGTGTCCATTCATACCTGACCCCTTTTTGTTGTAATTTGGTGATGGAGAACATACTAGTGTAGATACTCAGTTGCCCAGGCAGTTCAATTTTCTTAGTGGCAAAGATTCAACATAGAATATATAGGCAAAGGGTAAGTAGTAGGTGGTAGAGGAGGTTAGTAGCATTTCAGGAGGAAATATTCCAGTCCCGGGGAAAGACAATGAGAGGAAGGTCAAAATTCCCAGAGGTTATGCACAAGCACTGTGCATAGGGTGACGCAGAAGTTCAACATGTGGTTAGGAAGGAGATTTCGGTGGCAGAAATTAGTTGTGGGGTGAGAGAAAATTATCACAATAATTCTGCCAACATTTTCCTCAAATTAGATTTCAAGTAGAGCATCTAAATTATTGTACTCAAAAATTTTGCTGAAGAATAATATAAAACTCTCATCTGCTGCACCGGTTTCCCCACATTGGGGTTTTCTGGGCACAATTGTCTAAAATTAACTATGTCAAAATTCTAATGTGTGTGCTAGAATTTCTCAATTTCCAATATTTTACTTTCCACAATATTCTTATGGTGAAAATTTCAATTGTGATTTTATTCATTGTTTGTCGTAGCAAATAAATTTCATAATTTAATTTACAGTTAGCAGAATAATTTCTAGTTGCTGCAAAAGATGAAATTTTCACATTGTGTTTGTACCTTCACAATGATTCATGATGATGAATATAAATCCTCCTACACCTCTACATTTACACACCGCCCGCCCCTCCCCCCCCAAAAAAAAGAAGAAAGCCTCCCTCATTTATCCTTTTCCCTTTTGTATAACAATATACTCATCATAGTTCTTGTATGGGTTTATCCCTTTCTAATAACTATTATTATATGGATTGTTTGTTACTTAGGAGTCGTCTCAACACTCCCATATCACTATTGTGGATTGTTGTACTCTCTAGTCCCATTAATGTACTTTGATCACTAGTGCACAATAATAAAATTATCTTATCTTATATATACATTGGTTAATAATATGTTTATAGTTACAATCTAGATTAAGATTGTGAAAGTTTAATACACATATGCAAGCACCTTATTACATATGTAGAAAAGTATCTTGTATTTATTTTGGGATTTCTCTAAGGCTAGACCGTTTTGGGCTTTCTGATGCTTAATAACTAACAATTTCTTATTCAAGCCTCTATATTACAAATGGGTCTTCTAGGATGCACACACCATCAAGATAATGGTTGTGTTGCTTGCTCGACACATTATTAAATCTAAAGTCCTTTGGACCCATTTGAATGTTGAATGCAAACTTAAATGAGCTTAATCAAGATTCCTTAAATGATATTGGACAACGTAATCAATATTCCTTAGTTTCTAAGTTGGTAGTCCAAGAAGAAGCTCGTTCGGGAAGCAAAAGACCTAGCCAACATTGTTTTGAGAACTATTCTGTCTTAAATGAGCTTAGCTTTTTGAACATTAGCGAGTCTGTCTTGGCGTTGCACAAGAGTAGCTGATTCCTCTACTAGATAAATCATAGTGGCGTTCTACAAGAAATCTAGTCATTGGAACTAGGATTTTAATGGTGTCTTAGAAACATTTCTCTTCCTTAGACTTTAGTTACAACAGTTGCATCCTTAGAGCCTTCTGCCTTTGTAACCCACTAGTTATCTCCATCTCCAATACAAACTTCTGGTTAACATCAATCACGTGTGAAATAGAGATGAAACAACTTTAATGAGCACCTAGGACAATCTGATCAGCTAATTACCTAGATATGCCTTTCGCTGTGCAATGAATGTATCTTGTTGAAATGAGTTTGTGGTCTTCGAGGATCAACAACCTACCTTTATTGTGTAAAGTTTCTGCAGGGGGTGAACAAGTGGCAATTGATCTCAAGATAAATCTATCTAAGAGGCTTACTAATGTAGGTTAAATAATTTCCTTCAGTCAAAGTGTCATTCAGGATCACATATAATTAGGATGCTTTGACTCACTGCAAGCACATAAAGAGGACCTCCATTCCTAGAAAAGATTTTCTTCTTAGCAATTGAAGTGTGAAGAGGGAAGTAGCACTCCAGTGAGCTTTAGTGCTAGAGCAACTCCAAAGTCCCATATTGACATGCATGTGTGTCTTGACTTTTCACTGACACCACCATCACACAAACAACTGCAGGATTCTAAACCTTCCATGATATGCGGCCACTGTTGATGAGAACAAGACATAGTGACAGCCCCTTAGCCATGTAGCGATAAAATTTTGTGTCACTGATACAATTAAGCTGACTTTGTGCATCAGAGAAAAATGTTCTCCTAGAAGTATCTTTGAGAAGAGAAAGGTTGGATAGAATGATGCAAAGGAGTGAGCCATCTTAAAATTTTGCAAGTTCCGTTGTTGTATGAAGCTAACTCAATGAATCATTAATACAATTAGCCACCAACTTGACACTGATTCAAATTAGGAAAGAAATTAATATGGTGATTATGTGGACATGGTATTATCAACTGGAAAACATAAATGAAGGACTAGAGTGCAAGACCGATGCAAAATAAATCTCTAAATCCAAGTTGAGAGAATATGGCACATAAATCTAGTGTTTATGCATTTGGTAGGATCATAAATAGAGAGAGAAATTAGAGCCAATGTCATTCTTCATTCTTCTAAAAAAAATGTATCGATTACTAACAATGAGGTATCTTGCTATGCAATGTCAATGCTTGCACCAAGCTATAATTTCCTTTAGATTTTCCTTTAAAATTTTGGTTCTATAAATGGGGAAATTAACAACTTCTTTAAAGGCTACAATCTTGTCGTGCAAGACTTCTATAAACCTGTTAAAACATGTATTAGATAACTATATTGACATAATAAAAATGCCATGACAGGGCTTGGCACTAGTGGGACTGGACTTGCAAGTAAAAATTGGAAAAAGGATAGTGAATAGGGATCCTGAAACAATTCTTTCTAATTAATGATAGATGTACAAAATCCTTAAGAAATGTGAACCTTTACGAGTCATTATTATCTGGTAGAAAAATAATCAAAGCCAACCTAGACTGACAGAGTTTAGAGCCCAAGTTTGCAGCAGCTTGTAATCAATAATTGTATCAAAGATTCAAAATCATAAACCTTCCTTTGATATCTTGAAGGCAGAAGGTGAACACAGAAACTAAGATTGAATAGTACATAATCCACACATGGAAGGGATGAATGAAGTTTCCGTACACATCATTCCTCTACTATTTTCCATGTTCTTGCCTTAATCATAACTCCAACTTCCTCTAGTACATGATAGCTGGCAAAGTTCAAGGCTCAAATATAACTCCATGCTTATTTAGGAACCTATGTCTGCACCATATGGTTTGGGGGTACTTGATGTTATGAAACCAGCTGAAGAAAAAGATAGAAAAGATAGATTCACGCCTTAGAATTCAGCCTCTTCGAGGGGGAAACCTCCTTTACAATATATAAATGAGCAATTCTTGGATGATTCAAATGACAAAACCTCCTTTCTATATATAGGAGTCTAAGGAGTCACAATATAACCCAGCTGACCTA
>APFE031645349.1:30012-86128 GCA_000404065.3 Pinus taeda
TTCTTTCCTCGAGGCATCAGTTACCGATAATAATGCTCTACTATGCCCTTTGAATTCCTTCAAAATAAATTTTCAAACTAATCTTAAGCAAAAATTTAAAAGAATCTACACACCTTTTTTCACTTTGTAGGAGCTTGATATTGCCTGTGATGTATCTCTGTACTTTCGGATCATCCAGTTCTGAAATTGCAACCTGCAGTAGCCCTCTATGTCCTCTTTCCAATGCCACTAGTCTGATCCAAATTGGATTCTCCAAGGAAGCATTATGAAAAATCTCCCACAGTGACCTGCTTATAGACTAATTCAGTAGAGCGAACTTGTACGACGTACCACGAGTCACTGTTTCAAACTTTGGCTCTAAAAAAATATATACAAGCAACTACAGTCTGTCATCTTTTTGTACCTTCTTACGAAAAATCAATCCGATGCTCAAAGAGAAAGTTATGATGATTTTTCCCAGGTCACCTGTTTGGAATGTAATTCAGGAGTCTGCAAGAAGACCAACTTCCTCAAATCATCTCTCCGCAAATATAGCGCAAAAAGTTCTGAAATTCGGACTCGAGATTCAGCGCGATTTCTTCTCGAATGGGTTTTTTTAGCTTCTGAAACGTCGCAGAAAAAAAGTTATAGCAAATATGCCACGATGATCTGTTTGGAGCAACGAAACCCTAGAATACAAAGCTCTTATACCAATTGTTATGAAACCATCTCAAGAAAAAGATAGAAAAGATAGATCCATGCCTTAGAATTCAACCTCTTCAAGGGGGCAACCTCCTTTACATTACATAAATAAGCAATTATTGGATGATTCAAATGACAAAACCTCCTTTCTATATATAGGAGTCTAAGGAGTCACAATATAACCCAGCCGACCTAACAATAATAATATAAAGCCACAAAAATAACAATAGAGGGATTCTATGGGCACAATAATAACAATATGGGGATAATAGGGGCACAACCATATTAATAAGGGATGCAACTACAATATTAATGGGGTAATCACTAGTATTATAGGGACCCAACACCTGCACTATCACCTGACAATTTTTTTCATCATCATGATTTATCTACTTATGATTTCTATAGCAGTCTGGCTAGAGTTAACACTATGCAATATTCCCCCCACTATGCCTTATGCAGAGCACCTGAGTGAATCATGTTTTTCATTGACTGTTTATCATAATATGATTCAAAATTTCCCTTGAACCCGTTTTAGTCTCTGCATATTAAAGCATTGTATTCTTACATGACACCTTATGAAAGAGATCTAGTGTGTTGTTTCCACATATTGCATGTGGTGAGAGGTAAATAATAAAGGAATTGGGTCTACCTTTAGCTTAGATAACTTTGTTCTTATTAGACACCCACATTCTCACCATGGCTTGAAACATTTGCACTAGCCACTTATAAATTTATGATCACCATGGTTTATCCATTTACTATTTCACTCGTAGTGATTCATAGTGATCCAATGAGAAGCCATTGGCTAGATCAATGGCACTATATAATATTCCCCACTAGCTATTGCAGAAAACCTGAACTGACCATCTACTTCATTAAGTGATTATCAAAATATAATTCAATCTTTTCCCTTTGGCCAATTTTAGTCTATGCTTATTGAAGCATTATATTCTTACATGACACTGAATCAAAGTGGCATAGTGTATGAAACACCATTGCCATTGACAATCCTTTAGTGGCACAACAAAGCAATAAATTTTCTTGTTCCTCGTTTTGTGTCAGTTCCGTAACCTTTGGGTTGGTAAATAAACCTTTGTTAAAGAAGTGGGTCTACCATTGCCTTAGATGCCATGACCAAAAGGTATTATATTTCACCAAGTTCAACCAGAACTTGCATATGGCCTCTCCCACTGAGATGGACTGCATCCATGAGTCACAAAGGTCTCCAGGACTTTCACCTGGTCTCAGATGCCAGACCAGATGCATTATGTCTTGGTTGGCCACATCATTGACATATTATGTTCTCAAGGAGTTTGAACCCAAGTTTTAACTTTGAAAGGTGCTTTGATTTAACCACTTGTCAACAAGTCGTTTGACAAGCATCTTTATGTAACTTATTCTAAAAATATATTAAAACTACAATAAGTAACCCTGCAAGAGCCCACATATACATATGTTAGGCCACAGAAAACAACAAGAACCAATTTCACAAAAACGAAACGTTGGTATGCAACATTCATGGGCTCTACTTATTAACGAAAACAGATAGCAAGAGGCATCCAGCCTGAAAAATTGAGCCATGGGTATGATCTTCAGAAGTCCGGAATCATCCACCCAATCTTACAACAAGATCCGACATTCCAACACTGATACAGATTAGAATTCGGTTAATTAAATCCATTTGGCTTACCTCAGAAAGTAAGAGGGTGCATTTGGGAGAACTTGAATAAAACTCTGGAATTCCCTGCATGCTCAACATCTGTTCTTCCTTCCGCCATGGCAGAAGTCCCACAGCTTGAGTTCATCTTCATATTCACCAGTCATGAGCATTACCCACTTTGGGACCCAATCCACCCACTTTAAAAAGACCACTCAATTCTTGAATTTTCTCAAGGAGAAAAAATTATCTTTATTTCCATTTCATTGGATAACATTGTCGCAGAGGATAATAGGCAGATTTTTGCTGTAGATAAATTAGCTCATCGACACTAATTGTAGTTGAAGGGCTTCCAAGGTCAGACAACTCAAAGTGAGCCTTCAGTCACCTTCTTATCACGATCTCTAACATGGTGCTTATCATCCTTGCCTCATCGATGCCCCATGGTGGGATGTCCTTCTGATTTGAAATCTATCTGGCTTCAACATTGGCTCCATTATTTACCCATTGACTCCCCTATTATATCCTTTAGAAGGAACATGATAAAATTTAATTCCTTGAAATAACTTGAAATGTTGGGTTGTCAAGATGTCCACCAGGTTGTGGTCTAGTGGTCCAAATGGGGCATTTCTACAATAATGACCCTATTTCAAAACCCAACAAGCATAGATCCATGATCATGTATATGAGTTAGCTAAGTTTGACAACCCCCATGTTAAAGTGGGCATTATTGGATAATGAAAAAATTGGGGTCCATAGCTCCCCACAAATCAAGAAAATTATTTACCCTCACCAAAATATAAGGGGGGTTGTCAAGACATTTTAGCTTTTGAGATTTATGTTAGAATTGGGATCACCATTTCATCAAGTTGATAGCTAAACAATAAACTCAAATCTTCGAAATAAGTCAATTTCTTAAATACTTGCTTACAAAACAAAGTCCGACACTTCACAAAGTGTGTGGCACTATGGCCTTCAGCAAGATTATTGGTTGTGGGGTCCTATGCCACAGGCATATTTGATAACCAATATGAGATTGGCCTGATGAAAATTTAACTGAAGCTGGAACTACAAAATACAAGAGTACTAGCTCACAAAATATGGAAAAGGAGAATGCTTCATCATATAGAATGGATAATTCCGTAGTGAAAGCAAGAAATACACAATCATGGAATTATCTGTAGCAACTCTTATGAAGGGCATGCTACTCAAGTCCTCTCAAATGGTAATTTTCTTTCAAGCACAGTCCAGAAAAATGTGCATGAGGTTTGTGAGACAATATTGAAGAATTTTAGCAGGGTTTGCAAAGGAAGCATGTCGACTCAGCTGAACCCACAACTATCAGAGAAACTCAAGGAGAACCTCCCAAGGGCTTTAGACATGTCTTCTAATAATTCATATAGAGGTTCACTAAATTATGTAAACACCTCGGGTGCTAATATATTGATTTTGTGGACAACCCCTTGTTTTTCCAATCAAGGTCCAATAGGAATAAAAAGATTTCAGAAGGGTTTTACTCTAAGCAGCTTGAATAACATACACAAACCGATCCTATCAGAGAAGGATACCACGTGTGAGACTCCCTCCTTTATCTCTCCATTCAGTTTTGTTGTACCCAATGCCAGCTTGAATAATAACAACAATAACACCTTTCCCCTATACTCTTCCTTGCCCACAAACACTGTAAAAGCTCCCCCTTCTCTCAACGGTAACATGGCTTCATCTCTATATACCAAAAAAAGCAACCAAATAAACTTTAAACGACCCCATAACCCTTTTCAGACAATTAGTATTGCACGTAGAAGCAAGGGTTAAAGACAGCTCAGCTTTACTGAGATCAGGTTTATGTAGTAGCGATCCAGGTTTACTGAATTCTGGTTCATCAAGTAGCAACTTAGAACTATCATCTTGCCCATTCAATCCACAACATCGAATGCCACCATAGGTTATGTGCGCCATTATCTGAGATGTCCTTCATCGCCTGTAATGGTGGACTTGGACATCTTGTCTTCACTCAGGTACCCTTATTCTTTAAAATCTGACAAATATTTAAACACAGAAACTGAGTTGTTTAAACCCCTCAAGGGCCCTCAATCAGATATTTTCATTTCTATAGAAGATGAAGGATTACTTGAAGGCAACTTATTCTACAAGGATGCCCTCGACGTTGTTAATGTGGCTCAACAAAATGGGATCGATAGAAATTTTATCTTACCTAGTATTTTGTCTATGGAATGTGTGAACTCCAACTCTAGAAGTGAAGAAGTTGTGTCGCCAGGAAAACATGATATAACCCTCCTCCCTTCTGAATTTTGGGCTATATGATGAGCCCCAATTTTGGTACAATTTGGGCTCATTTTGGCCTATTTTACTTGCCCAAACCATTCATCTTTATTTGCTTTTGCATGCATTTCTTAGTTTATTCATGTTGTTTGTAGGAGGAAGGTTAGACACTTTATCTACGTGACTAATGCATTGTGATTCCAGGTTTTGGCATTAAAAAGGGAGCAAGAGACAACGCAAAAGGGATAAGGAGACAATAAGGTGGCACTGCTGATTTTGTGGAGAGATGTCCACAATCTTGGGACATTCCTCGTGATTCCCACCAAGAACTCCGAGCTCCAATCCATCTCCCCTCCGAGCTCACGAAGCAGCCAGCTGTCCTACATGAACAGCAGTCATACATTGTTCTACGAGAGCAGTAGTTATGACTGCCCTACAGGATCGGCAGTCAAACTCTAGTTGGACAGCCGAGCCCCTAAAATCAAGGGCACTCGGTGGCTCATCGTTTTTTTGTATAAATTTGAAGGCCTTAGCCTTAGATGGTTGTTGAAAACTCCCGTATTATCATTGTAATTTCGGAGCACAGTTTAGTTTTGTTCCTTTTTGTAAGCCAATTCGGCATGACACCAGTTTTATGAATAAAGCAGGCAGTTTGTGATCTATTTCTGAGTTTTCTTAGGAGACTATAGCTCTCAGGTTAGGGCCCAACCTGAGAGCCATAGATCCCCTCTGCTGCAGTGTTGTTTCCATTTCATTTCCAGCACTTTAAGTTTTCGTTTACACATGCAATTCGAATGACAGTTTGATGAGTTGATTTTCTTATGAGTAGGATAGATTTTGCTTATGGTACAATTGATTCCACTTGCTTAGCGTAGCAGACGATATATAACATCCATTGGAGCTCCAGCAAAAACGGTTGTTAAGGCTCACTGCCATCTCTCTTGAAGATTGGGGTGCAGACCATAACTAGCCACCAAAAATACGCATTACTTTACTTGATGATTGCTGCAATACAGTCTTGGTCTTGATTAGATGCTTCCTTGTCAGTCACACCTGCACACACACTTTCATCACAGTCTCATACACATTTCTCCTCGCGTTTTGGATTACTGTTCATTGAATTCTTGGCATAAGTAATTTAGGTTGATGTATTTTCGGTTTGGTGACAGTCATAATCATTTGTTACATTTACACTCCTCTCTTTCCCGTTCCATTACCATTACCCCCGTCTTGATCACGCATGCAATCATATCTCCTTGGCCCTCACTTCGTTCGGTCCTCTTCTAAAGTCTCCCATTCCTCACGTAGCTTCATTCCTTGACCTTTCATTGACATCACTTCAACATACTCCCTACACCCGTTCCCCATCTCATCCTTCCACTTCTGAGCCATCACCAGCCTTATCCCTACCTCACATATCTCTCCCTATCATTCCATCACTCCTCCATCACTTCATTCCTTCACGGTAGATCATCCTGTAGCAGTTTAGAGACACCCTGTAGAAACCTCTGAGTATCCTGTAGGATCCCCTGCAGACATCCTGTAGGAGGTCATTCACGCGGTTGCCGAGCTTCTGAACGTGGAAAACCTCTGTGGATGGATGCCGAGGGTCCATAGGGACCTCACCTAGCCTCCCCAACCTGTCCCACGCTTTCCTTCCTTCTCCATCCAATCTGCACAACCAAACCCTAATAAGCACAAAATCACAATCATTTCACCTACTTAATGAAAAGTACAAAAACATGTCTTTGATGATGCAAGTAGTTTAGATCCATGCACTTTCACTTATTAGAGGTATCAGCAGCATTGGTAGAAGTTTCATTCACATGCATTGCATTATAGAGGTTAGACTGGTTAAATTAGGGTTTCCTAGGTTTACGTGCTTGGATTTGCTTTCAGTTCATTTTTGGCAAGTAGACTAGTCTTCTTTGAGCTAGCTTTCGTCTATCATTGATAAAGCTTCTTCTGTGAGCCATAGAAGTTGGCTTGAGCCCTAGCGGACTTGTGCCAGCTGATCCAGTGACAGCTGCGACAAGAGCTAGTACTTGTGCATATAGCACCGTCGCTTCCAAGTTTGTACGAACAACCGGGTTGATAAAATGAGAGACAGGAAGCCCCAGGAGTTGTAGCATTATTGCTACAATACTGGAGCTCACCACTATACAGACAGAAGTGGTGGGATGGAATGAATTCCCTTGAAAGTATTCACTGGTAGCACTTGAAACTTCATTAGGTTTAGTGAAGCTTAAGGAGTCTAAGATTCTCAAATGGATTATTCGGAATTCTTCTACTTACGGGGTCATAATTGATATGCCAATGACTCGTCATATCCTTGTCCTTTTGAAACTTTGTCTGAAATCTATTTCACTCGAAGTTTTTGGATTGTATTTAAGGGAGAAGGAGAAGAAAGAAATCTATCAGAATATGGAAAACAATAGGACTGACATGCTTCCGTCTGTTGAAACGATAAAGAAATCTCCAGACCCGAGAACAACTTTTTTTGATTGCCTAGTTCTTCTTGAAAATAACAGTAATCTTATTGGCCATGAGAATTCAGTGGAAGAAAAATGATTGAATGTTTGGAAAATAAGTCCAGTGAGAGTTTAGAAAATAACTCCAGCGAAGGATTGGAAGAAGATTGCGGTGGTACGTTGGGAGAAAATGTATATATTAATGTAGAAAAAAGGATTTATTCACTATGATTAAGTCGACCAGTTTGGCTCCAAATTTTGAATTTGAAATTGCAATTTTATTTATTTATTTATTTTTAGGTAGGCTTCAAGGTCCAGATTTTGAAACCGGCTCTGATACCACGTGTAAGGTTCCCTCCTAGGGTCCTGTACCAGATCTATATTCTCCCGTTTTAAATGCAATAAAAGGGCAATAATTTATTTTCTGACAAGACATTTAAACGATGATAATTTACCATTTAAAATCTAATTTTTACAATTTAAATAGTGAACATTTCATTTCAATCACTTACATGAGTAATCTATGCATGGAGAAATACCAGTATCGATAACCTAGTGGAGATGCCCTTGAGTTGTTGCTTTTACTATAATGCTCCTCTTGACTACCGACTGGATTTACCTCCCACCAACTATGAAGTAATTCCTAGCCCAGGAAACCTCCACAAGTTCCCTAGCCCTCCGAGCCCAAGTCCAACCAGATGTAAAGTGTCTAAGATGAATAATACTACCTTCCTCTCTCTCAAACAATTCCTCCAAAACCACAGCCAAACCAAAACCAAAAGCAAGACCAAGCATCCCCTTCCTCCCATCATCCTTCCCCTTTTATGCCCCCTTCTCTTCTCCACCTCAACCACCCCTCATTAATGTCATAACTTCTCTCTCATCCTTACATTTGACTTCTCTTCTCCCAAGTAAACATGAGAGGACATTTGGGAATGTGATATGAATATAAAATTGGGTAATTAATTGGAGAGGACCATGTGTTCTGCCAAATAAATATTTTGGGGATGAGAGATGAATATATAATTTGGTAATTAATTGGAGAGGACCATGTCTTCTCCCAAGTAAATGTGAGAGGACATTTTGGGGATGAGAGATGAATATATAAATTGGTAGTTAATTGGAGACGACCATGTCTTCTCCCAAGTAAATCTGAGAGGACATTTGGGAATGTGATATGAATATAAAATTGGGTAATTAATTGGAGAGGACCATGTCTTCTCCCAAGTAAATGTGAGAGGACATTTTGGGGATGAGAGATGAATATATAAATTGGTAATTAATTGGAGAGGACCATGTATTCTCCCAAGTAAATCTAAGAGGACATTTTGGGAATGAGGTATGAATATTGGTAATGAATTAGAGAGGACTATGTCTTCTCAAAATTTAAAAATTTGGGGAGGTAAATAACAAAATTTATATCAGTACCAAATTTACAGTTTCACCAATGTAGGTATGTACCAATATTTCTTGATAATTATAAGTCCATATTTTAAGGAAATTTAAACACTTAGTAAAATTTGCATGATAAGATTAAATAGGGCATTACAAAGGTCCTTTAGCGAATGAGGAGGTGCCAAGTGGCAAGTCACCATTGGCCCCGACATGTCACAAATCGCAATCGCATGCATGTTGGCATTAAAAATTGGCCCCCGAGCAGGGAAGGGTTGCGATGCGATAAGGCAGGCGGGAAGGAATTCAAGAATCAGTCGGAGATGCAATGCAATGGATTGCAATCGCACATCGGCAAAGGGAGGTGTTACATAATCAGCCCTCGACATTTACCAGGTTGCGATGTGATCGCACATCTCGCACGACACTACAGAATCAACCCCCGCATGTTTGGGTTGTGAAGTGATATTGCAATCGCAAATAGCAACGCGATGCAAAGTCTCGCATATACAAGACCTTGGTACTTTACCGATTGCAAAAGGATCCCTGATGTGATACAATAATAAGCTCCAGTTAAGAGTTTCGTCGGGTCCACCGAATCACAATCACATATTTCCCACCTGGAACACAGTCCATAAGACCGCAAGACTCTGCCGATTGCAATTTGTGATGGACAGTCAGTGCCAACAGATTATGACCCGCCATGTGGCAAATTTCTCGCTCGGTTAGCGATTTTTGGAGCGAAAATGTGGGTTCATGTCGGATGTGGAGCAATTTGTGGAACGAATAGTGGGAAAACCAGGAGAGGTCATAACTTCTTAATTTTTTCACCAAATTGGGTGCAAAAAGAGTTTAGATAGCCATTTTTTAGAATTCTGGACTTATTGGAGTAGGTTTCAGAAGCATTTGAGCATTGTAAACACAAATTTTTACACTTTTGAGCATAATAGAGAGGCCCAAGCCATTGGGAGCTGGACCAAGGAGACGTAGCCCAGGAGGGGTGAACTCCTTTATCATGTGCTTGTTGTAATTTGTTTTTGATAATGTTTTGATGATGTTTATGTTGTTTTTCAATTTATGGTTTATGTTAAATTTCTCATAAAATTAACATAAAAGCTCTTCATTTCACTTGCAAAAATTGATGAATTCTTAAGCACAATGAAAGCATTTTTTTTTTTTTTTTTTAATTTGAGGAAGATCTTAGCACTAAAAACTAATATTCTAAATCAAATCACTAGCCCACAACCCAATCCCAACTCCTATTACAGATTCATTGAAGGAGGTAGAGTAATACCACAAATTTTTTTATCCCTCTATTCTTTGAGCTGGAAAAAGAGAGCGCAAGGACACATCATTGGATGCAAATTTCTAAATCAACAAGTGTAGAGGATGCAAGCCATATGGAAGAGAAGCTGCTAGATATGGGCAGAGATTTGAGTGAGATAAGAGACAAGGAGAGAGTGATGAAATCTCAACTAGAGGCTAAGAACACATAGCTAAGGAGGCAGGTACAGGAAAAAAAAGGGCCAATTGGCCACTATGGAAAGTCTCTCTATAAAGGTACTCTAGTGCAGGATGCTAGAAAAATCATATGAAATATCTCTAAAAGAACAATGGTTGTAATTTTAGATAAAAACCCTAGCACAACGAGGGACTATGCCTTTCCAAGACTATAGGCAATTCATTGAGCTATGTGACCAAAGAACCTTGGAGGACAGGGCCAAGATATCTGAATTCTACTTACATAAATTGGCCTTGCCAGACTTGAATGTGTGGGACCCCAATCAAAAGTTGGGGGACTTACAAATGATGGTCTTGGCATCATGGATGAGTCATGAGGAGGCTAGGGAAGTAAAAAGAGTATTGGAAAGAGAAGAAACAAAGCCCCTTTACATCATAGCATAACAGATCAATTCCATGGATGTCATTAGCACCCATAACCTCATCACCAATGATCCCCAGCTGGCACCAAGATACCTAGCTACACAAGAACAATAAGTCACTCATTTTGAGGACACTTTGAGATTGATAGGGGATGAAAGCCAACAAGCATGCCAAAGGAGATGGGGCACCTTACCATACAACCTAAATATTAGGGAGTATCATTCCCTTGAAAGAATGAGGGATGCACTAGAGAGGACCCCACTGTATAAGAAGGCACTGCAGAGACTCAAAATCAACTGGATTGGCTTGAAACTCAGTCCACCATTTCTCTTAGGTATGTTAGAAGGAAGAAAGGAAGAAGAAGAAAGAAAGTAGTGGGAGGAAATAGAGAAGCATGCATGATTTTATCCAAAAGAGGAGGATACAGCAACAAAAGCCTGGAATGTTAGAGAAGCCACCAGAGCAATGGAAGGCATGGACATAGATTGAGTTTCTCGGAGGATGAGCAACACTTTTAGTAGGGGGGTGATGATGAGGCTCATCAATGGGTAAATTATATGGACCTTAATTCCATTCTCTAACTTATTAAAACCAACTTTTCTCACATTTATTTACATGTTTTGTTATATTTTGCTTAGTGACAAGGGTAAATATGAGATGTTATGTCTTGTGGTCTAACGTGCATTAATTGCAGGATTTGGAGAAATGTTGGCTAATTAAAGTGTAGGAAATCGAAGTAGACAAGAAAGAGGGATTTTAGGAGATTGGATTTCCCTCCTTAACTCCTCACTCACTCAAAGATTCCTCCACCAGATCTCATCAACTCAGAGTTACAAGCAGCCACTCCATTGAGGTCATTGGCAGCCAAGCCAGTGATAGTTGAAGACCAATTGATCTCGTGTTGGGAGCCAAGCCTCCCTAAATTTAAGGAAGTTTTTCGTAGCTTCAGTTATAGAAATAAGAAGGCCTAGAGCCTCATTAGGGTTCGACTTTTTTTGTTGTATCCAAGAGACATTTTCGAGCTAAGACATTGTGACTAATAACTCTTATGTATTTTTGATATTTTAATGAAAATGAGAAGCATTCCCTTGATCCAACACTAAGTTGACTCAGAGAGTTGAAGCTCTTGGGTTAGGGCCCAACCCTAACAGCAAAGGTTCCTCTTTCTATACATGTATTCTTAGATTACATTCATAGTTAGTTGTTGAAGTAATTTTGGTTTTATTAATCTGTAAGTAATTGGATGATTAATTAGTTTGCTTTCATTTGTGGATAGATAGATCAGTGGTATCATAGGGGCAGTAAACACTTGAGAAAAGATGTTGATTGTGGCTTTCACCTCATCTCCCTTATGGGATCATGATTTGAGGGTTCCATTCACGCAACCCAAAAACAAATTTCTTGTTTGATTACTGCATAATCTAGGGTTTCTTGTTGAATAGATCATTGTCTTTGAATGTCTTAGAAGTATTTGCAATTTTCATTTTGATCTCTTAGCCATTAGCTATTAATAACTATGTTTTCCTCCATTTGACACATCTTTTTCATGTATAAATGAATTTGTGCATAAATGAAGGAAAGAGTGTATGCTTTTATAGGAGATTCTAATTTGCAGGGAGACCTCATCTCATTTGCCTCATCCAAGTCTTCTCCACCTATGCTTCCAAGGTCCACCAAACCCTAATCCAAATTCTTGTTTTGTAAGTGGTCATTTCCATTGAGCAAATCCAACCATCTTAAAGCATTTGAATGAGCCTTGGGAAGTGTGCACCTCGTCTATGCCTTATATCCCCATCAAACAACATTCCCACACTTCATTCTACCTTTCTTACCATCTTATAAGCTTTCGACATGTTTCCTATAGTAAAACAGGGCATCCTGTAGTAGAACTAGGACATCCTATAGTACTACAGGAAACCTTGTAGCAACCTATTTTAAGCCCGAATTGAGCAGAAATGGTCATCTGAGCTTAGATTAGGCCTCCACTTGGCTTCCATACCCTTGAAAATAGTATAGACCTTTTCATCCTTACCTATCTCCCCTGCCAAAGAACAAGTTGAAAATTAACATTTGCATTCATAAAACTAAACATCAAAAAGGCTTTTTTTGCAATTTCTAAATTAGCACATGCATGCAGTAGTCATAATAGTTCTTAGATCAAATTCCACGCTCAGTTAGTCCAGGTCACTAAATGTTATAAACAAGGTTAAGCTAGGTTTCTTTTGCAAGAAAAATGTGTAGATGTTTAGCTAGATGATTTCATGTCACTTTATAGCACCTTCCAATTCAGTCTTTCATTTCCTAGATTAGGCAGCATTCCCTTTTTGCATTAAGGATAATTTCCCTTTTTCATTTGGTAGCCGGACTCCTTATAGTCAATAGAAGACTGGTTTGAAAAACCCTAGTGGTTTATCGCCCTAGTTGAAAAGTGATAAGAGTAGACCATTACATCTATTATGTATACAACATTGTCACCTCCAAGTTTGTATGAACCCCAGGTTGATGAAGTAAAGTTGGTAGCCCTAGGAGTTGAAGCATTCTTGCTACAATATTGGTGCTCATCACTGTGATCGATTCAATGATTTATGATTGGTTCAATGATCTGTGTATGGTTCAATGGCTAATTCAATGTTGCAGTGATTCATGATGTAGTAGTCAGTGATTTGAGATTGGTACACAAGTGTAATATAGAGGAAGCACATATATACATGGGTATGCTTCAGAATAGTAGCGTATACATTCTGAAGTAAATATGATTAAGGTTTGTAGTGACAACACTTTGATTTTGTGATGGTTAATAGTGTATGACTTATTTATGAGTGATTGGTATGATCTAGTTATGATGGTTTATATTTGTTATGGATTGGTTTCATCTAGTTGCGATGGTAGATTGAGATTTAGTGCAGTGACTGGTTTGCTAATGATATAGTGATTCAGTTGGTTCCATGATTAAAGTTTAGATTCGGTATTTAGTTTGGTATTGAGCATAATGAAAGGTGTGGGTCTAGTTTGAGAATATGATGAAAAGTGGCCTACATTTTTGATGTTTTTAAGTCAGGTGGATCTAGTATGAAATATTATGGAACATGGTCCACAAAAGGAGGTGAGAGTTGGAGTCTTTAGTAAGGGAGTTAGAGCTTCCTTCCAGTGGTAGCTGGTAAATTTGTTCAAGGAGGTAGGTGCTCCCCTCTGATAAGAGCTGGGAAACGAGATCATGGGGTTAGAGCTCCCTTCCAGGGGGTGATGGAGAGAAAGTGTAGGTTGTATCCTCTTCTAGGTGGGTTCCTGCGTCCTAGTAAGAGTTTATGCTAGTACAAAATTGTAAGAAGATTTTCTTTATATAATAAGAAATAAGACAAAGACGACGACACCAATGGTTTTCTCCCACATTGGGTTTCCACCTAAAAATCTTAGTGTTCTTATGTGTTGTTGTGTTGCTTATGTGTGATGATTTATTCTTCTCTTTATTGCATACTATATATCTGATGAAATTAATACTACATTGGTTGAAGATAAAGATTTGATGGAACATATGATGAATTAGTTAACTGGATGTACGTTGTTTTCTTTCACTGAAGTCACATACATACACTGGTTGTATAAATGACAGTAGCATACAAAAATTAGAATATGAAATAAAAAGTTAAAGTGAGTTTAAAATATGAAATCACACCATGCCCACCCCACCTCCCCCCACCTCCTACCTCCCCCCCTCCCCGGCTCCTCTTAGTATTTTCCCAACAACAGGATAAGAAATTAAATTTGCACTAATAATATTAAAATCATAACATTGTATAAAAGAAAAATAAATATAAAGTTGAAACCCAAATTAAGCTTCAACTTGAATCTGCCATAATAATTTCAAAATTATAACCTTAAACTCGAATAATGAGAAAGGAAGAGAAACTTCAAACTTAGTCTCCACATAACTTTATACAATTATTCCAAACAATCTCGTCTATTGATCTCCAAGATCCAACGGTTCCTGTGCGTTCAATCTTCATCTGTCTCCTCACTTTGACTTTGATTCATTTCTTCAATGTTTTTCTTGTGGTTTTGGGTTTTCTTCAGGGTTTCGGCCTTTCACTTTTCCGCTGCTTAACTCTCTATGAGCCTGCCTTCTACGGATTCATATATCGTTGATTCTCTCTAAGCTTCACTCTAATTCTTCAACCGGATTCAAAGACCCATTATGATTCCTCTGTCTCTTCTTCTCCCCTCTGTGTTTCTCTGAATTCTGCCTGCACACAACAACTAATAACCTATTCCTCTTACACTTTGGCTTCATGATGGCTTCTGATAACATGTTTCCGATGAATTCTTCCGATATGCTTTTCTTGATAGCTCATGTGACTTCTGATATTCTCTGCTATGATATTCTGCAATACTCCTCTGGTGTGTTCCTCTTCTGGTGGCTTCCTTGATGGCTTTGTTCCTTGGCTTCTTGCTCCTGTTTCTTAATGGATCCGCTCTGCTTGGCTTCACATCATTGTTTACTCATCCAGAATATTGCCATATTGACATCAATGACAATCTAGGTCAAAAATCTCCCCCTTTGCCATTGATGGCAATATTCTTCTTCTCTCCCCCTTTGACATCAGTGGTAAAGAAGTGTAGAAGGACTCCCCCTGTTGAACTACTCCCCCTGTCCTGCAACATTTTTATGAATCAACTTAAGTGATGCTAAAGAGATAACCCCCATATTTTGACAAAGACGTTCAAATGTTTCTCGAGGAAGAGGTTTTTTGAAAATATCAGCTATCTACTCCTTAGTATTGATATTTTCCAAGACGATGTTTTGTTCAGCTTCTTGTTCATGAAGGAAATGATACTTGATTGATATATGTTTGGTCTTTGAGTGTATCACTGGATTTTTGTTGAGGTTGATCGCACTTGTGTTATCACAATAAATGGTAATTGGTTGATTTGTACCTATGTTGACATCTTTTAGAGCTTCTTTCATCCATAGTATTTGAGTACAACAATCTGCGGCAATTATATATTCGGCTTTAGCTGTAGATAATGATATGGATGTCTGTTTTTTGTTGAGCCAAGATACTAAATAGTCTCCCAGGAAGAATGCATTTCCACTAGTACTTTTTTGATCATCAACACTTCCGGCCCAATCAGCATTGATGTATGCAGTCAAAGTAAGATTTGAGCTCTTAGGGTACCAAAGACCGAAATCAAGAGTTCCTTTCAGGGATCTGAAAATTATTTTTACAGCCAACAAATGGGATTTTTTAGGAGCTTATTGAAATCTTCCCACCATTCCTACAGCTTGCATAATGTCGGGTCTCGTAGTAGTTAAGTACAGAAGGGCTCCAATTATTGACCTGTAATGAGTTGCATCTACCGGAGGGGAGTCGTCATTTTTGCTCAATTTGCAACTTGTGGTCATAGGTGTGCTCATGGGTGCACAGTCTTCCATTTCATATCTTTTAAGCATGTCTTTAAGACATTTGGCTTGATATATAAACATGCATGTCGTGGTTTGAGATACTTGTAGTCCAAGGAAGTGAGATAACTCTCCTATCATTAACATCTCAAACTCTTTGACATATTTTGAGAAAACTCATTGCTCATCTCATCATTATTACTAGCAAAAATCAGATCATCAACATAAACAAGAGTGACTAGTAACTTATCCTCATCCGTCTTTATGTAGAGATTACTTCCTGTCACCCCCTTCTTAAAGCCTTGTTGTTGTAGACAGTGATCCAATTTTGCTTACCAAGCTCTAGGAGCTTGTTTCAACCCATATAATGCCTTTTTCAACTTACAAACAAAGTATTTTCCTTATATTAGACTAAACCCTTCTGGTTGCTCCATGTAGACTTATTCCTTGAGTTCCCCATTCAAAAATGTTGATTTTACGTCCATTTGATAGATTTTGAATCCTTTTGAGCAAGAAAATGCCACGAACATCCTGATAGCTTCCACATGAGCTACTGGTGCAAATGTTTCTTCAAAGTCAATCCCTTCAATTTGTGAATAGCCTTTATAAACAAGCCTTGCATTGTTTCTGATGATTTGTCCATCTTCAATCATTTTGTTTTTAAACACCCACTTGGTTCCTATTATGTTTTTGTCCCTTAAATGAGGTACCAGCTCCCATGTCTCATTCTTCTCAATTTGAGACATTTCTTCTTCCATAGATTTTATCCAATGAGGATCCTTACTTGCTTGAGTAAATGTTTCTAGTTCTATCATGGATAGAAGAGAAATGTCATTTTTCTTTGGTGAATTTGTCATTCTTCTTCAGGTTTGCATCCCTTCATCTATATTGCCAATAATCTGCTCTTCCGGGTGATATTTTTGGAGAAGTTTCATCTTTGAAGGAGTTTGAGATGGTTCTTTTTCCTTGGGTATTTCTTGATTTTCTTCTTCTTCTTCAATGAGAGGATCAACTTCATGTTCTTCAATTTCTTTCTCTAGGAGGTCTTCATCAATATTGACATCAATGCTTTCCACTATTTTCTGTAGTCGGTTATTGTAGCACTTGTAGGCTTTGCTCCGTGTAGAATATCCAAGGAAGATCCCTTTGTCAACCCGCGAATCAAACTTTCCTGGTGAGCCATCATTGATTTTTATGAAGCACTTGCTTCCAAAAATATTGAAGTATTTTATTGAAGCAGGTCTTCCTTTCCATAATTCATAAGGAGTCTTTTCATTATTTGGTCTTAATTGAGTTCGATTCAAGGTATAAATAGTTATCCCCACTGCTTCTCTCCAGAATTTTGGCTGCAAGTCAGTTGCTATTAACATTATTCTTGCCATTTCTTGAACTGTTCGATTTATTCTTTCAACTACCCCATTTTGCTTGGGTGTTCTGGCATAAGAGAGTTCTCTTTTAATTCCATGTATTTTACAGAATTCATTAAATTCTTTTGATGTGAATTCTCCCCCTCTATCTGTTCTGAGGTAGTTAATCTTTGAGTCCTTTTTCATTTTCTACAAGAGCTTTAAGATTCTTAAAACACTCAAATTCTTTAGATTTAAATTTTATAAAATATATCCACATCATTCTAGTATAGTCATCAACAAATAAAGCAAAGTACCTTTCTCCTTGGAGTGCCAGAGTTCTAGTTGGTCCGCATAAATCAGCATGGATGATCTCCAAAGGCTTTGATGTAGAAAAATCCTTGGTCTTGTGGCTAGTTCTAGTTTGCTTTCCATGTTGACATGGACCACATATTCCTTGATTTGGTTTGAATAGCTTTGGAATGTCTCGTACTGCTTTAATCTTGCTGATATTGATCAAGTTATCGAAGCTTGTATGTCCAAGTCGCTTGTGCCACAACCAACTTTCATCTGTTTGACTTAAGTAGCATTTATCTTCTTTCATCTTGTTCAGAATGTAGATGTTGTCTGGCGTTCTAACCCCTTTCGCCACAAGTTCCCCTAAGGAAGAGTTCCTTATTTCACAATCTTTGGTGCTAAAGACAACATTATGTCCTTGATCACAGATTTGGCTAACACTCAGGAGGTTGTGTTTGATCCCGTTTACTAGCAAAGCATTTTGAGCTTTTCCTTTTCCATTAATAAGAGTAATGGTTCCTTTTCCATCAATTTTGGCAGATCCACTTCCAAAGGATACATTTCCTTCCTTTTTGTTCAATGAAACAAACTTTCTTTTATCCCCTGTCATGTATCTGGAGCACCCACTATCCACAAACTAATTATTTTCATTATTTTGAGCACATAGATCTAGGCCACATTTATCCTTGTTAGGATTCTCACTTCTTGCTTTTCCTCTTTTGAGTGAGCAATTTTTTTCATTGTGTCCACTATTATTACATAATGAGAAAATCAGATCAAATTTGGCCAAGGGATCAAAAGAATTATAGGTCTTGATTTGTCCTTGCCCTTTGGGTCCATATGGTTTGTTTATTTGATCCTTCAGTTTTGGTGTGTCATTTTTACGAGCCATGCAATGTCTAGCTTGATGACCAAAATTTTTACAATGGAAACAATGCCCAAAAAAGATAGTTTTGTACTTGTTGTAATAGCCATGATTTGAATCAACATTCTTCCTTGGAGTTACTCCCGCTTCATGATTTGGATTTGAGATGGGCCTTCGATGAAATATTGTTTTGTATCTATTGTAACATCCATGATTCGAATCAACATTCTTCCTAGGAGTTACTCTCTCTTCATTCTTTGGATCTGAGATGAGCCTTTGATGAAATAATCTTTCTTCTTTTGGGTTGCTGGAAAGTATGTTGGCATAGCTTTTCGCATTATTCTTAGTACTTGATGATTCTCCTTTAAAACCTATTCCAGATTTTTCATGTTGAGGTTTTTGATTATTTAGGATAGTGTCAAGTATTTGAGAGCTTTTCCAACCCTTTTTAACTTGCTCCAATTCCTTCCTCATAGATACTATTTCGGCTTCACGTTCTTCGCAAGCTTCTTCTTTTTATTTTAGCTTATTTTTCAAGAGTTATTCCCTTCTTTTTGTTTCCTCCTTTTCTACCTTGAGAGAAATGATTTTATTCCGTAATTTCTCATTTTATTCAATGGCACTTATTAATAATTCATCTACATTTCCATCTAGCCCTGAGTCATCATCATTTATGAATGCCATGAATAATACTTCTTGGCTTTCAGCTTGGTCATTTTCTTCATTTGATTCTTCATTACCTCCTTCGCGGTGAGGAAACTGGTTAGTTGATTTCTTTTTGATGACTACAAATTCATCTTCATCAGACTCATCTTGCTTAGAGAGGAAATTCTTCTTATTGAACCCTTTATTTTTGTATACCATCCTTTTAGAATTTTCTTCATAATCACTATCATGCTTATGAGGACATTTTGCAGCATAATGACCTATTTTTCCACATTTGAAACAAATAAGAGGGTATTTACCTTTTATCTTAGATCATTTCTTCAGCCTTCATACAAATTGCGCCAATTCGGATTAAACATCAGAGTCATCACTACTGACATTCCTTTCTTTCCCCTTTTTTGATTTTGAGGCCTTGAATGCTACATCTTTGGAACTTGGGCAACCTTTTCTCATCTCATAGGCAATGAGGATTTCATGGAGTTCATCCATCTTGAGAGTATCTAGATCCTTCATTTCTTCTATGGCACTTACTTTGGAGTCAAATCTCTCTGGGAGAGATCTTAAGACCTTTTGAACAATGGTGCTTTCTTCAATGTTTTCTTCCAATCCTTTAAGAGAGTTGACCACTTCAACTACTCAAAGAAAGTATGATGCAATATCTTCTTCATCATCCATTTTCAGACTTTCAAATTGCCTTCTATGAGTTCGAAGCTTTTCCTTCTTTACTTTGGAGTCCCCGTCATATAAGCCAATTAGCTTATCCCATACTTCTTTGGCACAGTTACAATTCATGACTTTTGTAAATTCAGAATCAATGATTCCACTAGTGATGGAGTTTAAGGCTTTTGCATTTGCAATATATACTTTCCTCTCATCTTGATCTATTGGAAGAGTGTAAGGAGTTTTGTACTCATTTAAGACTGAATGCTGAACTTTGGGTCCAAGGAACATTAAGTTCCAGAAACCAAAATTTGTGTCATTGAACCAAGGAGGTCTTCCTGATACTTCTTCATTTCTCATCATGACTAAGAATCCTTCTTCAAGTTGTTAGGTTGATATGAAGAAGCCCACTCTGATACCAATTGTTGGAAATAATGAGAGGGGGGGTGAATTAGTATTTCTTTTCAATTATTATTTTTATCAATTAAAAACATTTATATTTGGAACACATAAATAGATAACAGGAATAAATGCTTTTATTAATGTGTTCTTTGCAATAATATCAAGTATAAAATATATATAATATATTATATATATATAAATATATATATATATATATAATATATATATATTAATATATGGTTTCAATCAGTTGCCAAGCACCAACTTGGTCTCTTTATGAGGCTCCAACCTCCAGAGCACCAACTATGTCTTGTCAAGGCACCAACCTTGAATTTAGGAGCACCAACTCCCAGGACACCAATCCATTCAGTTCTGAGGCACCAACATCAAGGGCTCCAATCCTCTGCTGTAACTATCTAGATCTGTTTGGTTGTAATTCTCTGCTCCCAACCCTGCTGGACCTATGACTTACTTCTGTCCTCCTGTTCCTTCCACTTCTACCAGAACTTCGGCTTCCTTTTTTTCTTATAGTTTGCCAACTTTACTAAACTTTCCTTGTTCTCTGTTTTATATGCCTGGTACGCCTGACCTTTGGCTTCCTCCTTGCTCGCTTGAGCTTCGACTTCCTCAATGCTCGCTTGATCTTTAAGCTTCCTCTGCGCTCACTCTTCGGCTTCCTCTGTCTCTTCAAATTCATCAATACTCACAAGACACTCAAATAAACTCAAGCCCGTGTTGATAAACTTTCGGGTCTGCTTTTTCCCAAGTCTTATTGCTTCAGTCTCCACCGTAAATCTTACCATCACATCCGACGGTTGATATTACACCCAACCAACAAAGCTGCTCAGTGATCTTGCACCGTAGATCAATACTACATTTGATCCAACGCTTGACAATGATATCGGGTGAGCTACATGCACGAGGATTACCTGCCCGATAAAGTAGTTTCCTCTCTCCTCTGACGTGCGACGTGTCAATTACTTAATGGAATCGAGTGATTCCCTCCTATTACCACTTACCGCTTATTCTCAACCCGATAAACCATTTCTGCTTATAAACCCGATTTTCTCTTTAACTAATGCCCGAATTATTTAGCTCCTGATGATCGTAGATCTTGTACCATCGACGGCGTGACGGCTCCTCTGATTTCCTCATCCGCTAATACTTAAATTAATCTTCGTCGTTCATTTCTTTGATGTTACGTTGTTTGACTTAATCTTGGCCTCTCATTACAAACAATCTCATCTGTTGATCTTCAAGATCCAACGGTTCCTGTGCGTTCAATCTTCATCTGTCTCCTCACTTTGACTTTGATTCATTTCTTCTGTGTTTTTCTTGTGGTTTCGGGTTTTCTTCAGGGTTTCGGCCTTTCACTTTTCCACTGCTCAACTATCTCTGAGCCTGCCTTCTGCAAATTCATACATTGCTGATTCTCTCTGAGCTTCACTCTAATTATTCAATAGGATTCAAAGACCCATTAGGATTCCTCTGTCTCTTCTTCTCCTCTTCGTGTTTCGTCGAATTCTACCTGCACACAACAACTAATGACCTCTTTGCTTCCAATGACCTCTTCCTCTTACACTTTGGCTTCATGATGGCTTCTGATAACCTCTTTCCGATGAACTCTTCTAATATGCTTCTGTTGATAGCTCATGTGACTTCTGATATTCTCTGCTCTAATATTCTGCAACACTCCTTTGATGTGTTACTCTTTTGATGGCTTTCTTGACGGCTTTGCTCCTTGGATTCTTGCTCCTGTTTCTTCATGGATCCACTCTGCTTGGCATCACACCGTTGTTTACTCATCCAGAATATTGCCATATTGACATCAATGACAATCTAGGTCAACAATTCAAGGGAAACCTTTTTCCTTGGAACCCCAAGTTCTATGATCTAATAGTGAGAAATGTCTAACAAACTAAGGAATATATATTATATTCCTCTCACACTACTTAGTTTGCATCAACCAAGAAAAACTATTGGAATTTTAATTTAGGATTTGGGTAGTCATTTTGGCAACATCTGCCTATTCCTTTTGGTCTCCCCTCCATGGGGAAAAATCCTTCAATATTTATAAGCAATGAGTGGAGTGACACCTCACCCCTTTCATGCAAAAAATAACCTATTTTTAATTTATAATAAATCATATTATTCACCAACCTCCCTTGAGGTAGGAAACCTCTCAATTTTTCATAATTATTTAATTATATAATATTCATCACTCCATGTTCTCTTTCTAGATAACTTTCTATTATTGATTTTTCCAAAATAGCTAATTAATATTTTGTATTAAAATAATTTTTATTTTAAATGACCCTCTAAAGTGAGTAAATTGGAGTTATTTCAACTCAAAGTTTAACTTAGGTTAATTCACCTAGTTGATGTAAGTCCTTAAGTGGTGTTTTTTAGTTAAGGAATAGGGATTTCACACCCCTATTGTGCATCTCTCCTAAATTGGTAGGACTTTGTGTCCTAGTAGAATCAAGACTCCACACTTTGATCTATTGCAAGGATCTAAGACTCCACACCTTGATCTTTTAGAAAGTTAGGACTCTGCACTTGAATTTTTTCCATCTGTTCTCATATATGCTTCTTTGAAGCTTCATGCTTTGCCTCAAGGTACCGGTTGTGAGCTCATACACATCTGATGATCTGTTGGCAAGGTCTTGTTTCCCTAGACATGCATGCATCATAACCTTGTATATTAAACACATCAATTAAAATTCATAATGAATTAATTTAATCACATTTTACCTAACTATATACATGACCTCCACGATCATTTATTCTATGAGCATCCTTCTCAACAAGTAACTAAGTTCCCTACCAAATCCTACTAAATACATGGTTAAGCATACATAATCATGTAATTAATTGATCATCAAAAAGGTCATGGTCAGTTAACTACTCCACATTGTAGCTTTTGTTCATGTGTCACACTCATATACCATCATTCATGACATGCACTAAAGTCAAAATAAGGATACCAAAGGAGAAACATCAATAATATGCACTTAACCAAAATCAGCCTTATACACACAACCATAGATATTATCATAAGCATGTAGAAACCATGTGACCCAAACCCATTCTATAGCCTACAAGCATATACATAAGTCTGACATATATAATCTTTATACACTCCATATAAATCACCCTCTCCAGGTGTCACGAAAACTAACTAACTAAGAAGGGACACTATAATCCTCCTAAGATTGATGTGTGTGGACTCTGGATTACCATGAGAAAGAAATCTTTCATCATAACCTCCAGGTGGGTAAATCTTGTTATACATTTCAAATCCAATATTCATGCAATGTTGATCTAATGTAGCCCCACTATTCAAGAGACGATTGATACTAATGTTTGTTTTTTTCATATGTAACCAATGTTTATGTTAAGGCACAGGAGTGAAAACCCCTTGTTCATTATTTAATACAAGTATTTTGGGATCAAGCGCCACCACATGATTAGCCATTTTGTTGGCATATTCATTAAGTTGTCAAAGAATGTGGAAAAGGGGGCATCTTCAAATTTTTCTAGCTGCAATTCTACTCGCCTTACCTGAGATGGGAATGAAGAATCTCACGTTGATTTCATCTTAGAGATCATCCTTATTACTATCATTGAGTCCCCAAGGATTCTCACCCTTCTTATTCCTTTATTTTTAGTGATATCCAAGCCTTTCCATATTGCTAAAAATTATGCTTTATTGTTTCTTGTTGTGCTTAAACCCTAAGAAAATCTATTATTTTCGTGTTCTTCAGGGAAAAAGATCATCTCTCCTGCTCCTACCACCCTGGGTTTCCTTTTGAAGCACCATCAAAGAATAGCATGGAAGAAGACAAGATATTTTTCCAAGATTGAAACTCATCTATTTTTCCAAGATTGACAACATTCGACTGATAATAAAAGTTGACAACATGATATCAAGGGACAGTTATGTCTATCTAACTCCTTTCCAAAACATATAGTTCTTTGATATCATAAGCCTTAAGTCCTCTTGCTGAAATAGAATCAGAAATCAAGGATAAAGGTTTAGAAACCTAGCGAAGAATAGAAGGAGATTCATCATTAAAAATCATTATGTTTCTTTCTATCCAAATTGACCATCACATAAATTTTGGGAAGGACACCTAGGCTCGTCTAGCTAAGGAAAATTGAATCTTATCATTAGGACCAGTGTTGATTAAAAATTTGAACACCCCCTGTAAGATTGAGGGGATGGAAGAGATAGAATGCACTTTTTCAAAGGCCAATTTCCAAACCGATAACAAGAAAGAACAATCATGGAATAAACGAAAAATGGATTCTTCTTCACATTTACATAATATGCACATTGAAGGACCGTGAATGTTCCTGCGCCTGATCTTTTCTGTGGTGAGGATTTTCTCATGGATCAACTTCTAATAAAAATAACTTTGGGATGGAGTATCTATGCCAAACAATTTTCCATATCTTCAAGGAGAGGGGTACAAAAGCTTGCGCAACAAAAACCTATATCCTTCTTTGAAAAAATAATATAGGGATTTGCGTGGGTGCCAAGTTCGATTATGCATTAAACCACCGTTAGTTGGAGCTAGGACCTTTGAAGAGGAGACCATGGAGTCCCACTGAATAAGAAGATGTGTTGGAAGGCCATGACATTCCCATCCTTGCCACACACCAGAATCGTCCCAAATAGATATACATTTTAATTTCATGATACCACTATCTTACATCCAGTTTATGAGGTATTTAGCTCAAACTAACCATTTCTCAGGTTTCCTGGAAGATAATTAGTTTTTAATAAGTTAATTCTAGCTTTGTTCCTTACATGCCAACCCAAATTTTTAGTTATTAAGGGGATTGTTACCTTACAAAGCTTCTAAATCTTGGAACCATTTCCTATCCACTGAGATTTTCTAGCTCTAACCAGTCGAGTCTTATGAAATTATTTCTTTAAAAAAAATCTCCTTCCACCATTCCTTGGAGTCTGAGATAAATTTCCAAATAATTTTAGCCCCTTAAGCCAGATTCATAAATATAGGATCTTTTATATGCAACCCCCCACATTCTCTTGGAAGGAAAACTATGTTCCAGTTGACCAAATGAATTTTCCTATCATTATTTTTCCCCCTTCCCATAAACACTTTTTGAGCATGATGCTAATTCGATTAAGGATGCTTTTTAGAGCAAGAAGCCCTAAACACAAATATATCAAGGGGCTAGCAGAACTTACTTGATTAATATTGTTTTTCCAGCTATGTTAAGCGAGAAAGCTCCCTAACTTCCTATTTTCTTCTTGAATTTTTGAACTATCTCCTCCCAGTATTCCTTGAAGGGAAGCCCTAAGGAAATTGGGACTCCCAAATATTTGAAATAATTCTATCCAAGTTGAACCAAGAAATTCAAAGCTAAAGTTATTTCCTGCATAGTTGAGTAAAAACAATTCCAACCATATAATGATTTTTTTGTTGAAAATGCAGCAACAAAAGTCTTAATTTTATTTATTCCTTAATCAAATTGAGGAAATTCGAAATTCCACATCAGAAGACAACTTGGAAGAGTTAACTGAGGTGACATGAATCTTGTCACTCAGTTAAGAACACTCAATTTGAGTTAATGAGTTGAAGTTTAGTTTGCTTGAGTTGATTTCTAAAAAATAGGATTCTAGCTTAGTTAATTTGAGTTAGGGCATGAAGTTCAATGTGTGTAGTGGGTTCCTAGATTATAGGAGTCTAGGTTGAGTTAATTTCAGTTGTAGCAATTTAATTTAGTTAAATTGAGTTATGGTCAATTAAACTAGTTCTAATTGTTGGAGGAACTAGTGGAAGGTCAACTTGTGGAAGTGGAACTTCAACCACACTTATTGATCATCTATATAACTAATCAATCAACCTAAATTAGCTCATGCATGCAAAGAATTCGAGTTACCCAATTGAGATGGAGTTTCCAAGGCAATGTATATTTAATTATATACTAGATTAAGTGTATAGATATTGCATTGGTTAGGTGATCAACCGAGAGGAATTGCGCAAGAAAATAGGGGGGAATCTAAAGAATAGGAGCAAATTTCCCAAAGGAAGTAGTGCAAGGAATTAGGAGCTTGGAGGCCTTGAAAATTGGCTAAGTGTTGGCTAGAGCCATTCAGTCAGGTAAAGGGATAGACTATACACTTGTAATTGTGCTCAAGCTTGAGCAAGCATATGCATTTCATCTTAATTCTTTAATTAATGCAATACATATAGGAAGGGGTTTTGGGAAGTTTCTTTCCCCTAGATAAATCTTTGTGGATGTGTGATGTTTCCTTTTGCATGTCTATGTTTCTTGTTCTAGATGGTGAATTAACTTCCACAGATCAGTAGAGTAGCTTCAAGTCTTGTGATTTAGTAAATTTCATTAGCAATATTGAATCTACACATTAATTTCTACATCATATCAAAGCTGGAATCACTGTAGAGCAGATATTTCAAAGTTGCCATTGCAGGAGGTCTGAATTTGAAGATCAATGTTGCACGTTTTCTTCAGGATTGAGAAGATGGATTTCAATGGACTCGAGCTAGAGTATGCCTTGGAAGGCACCTCAAAAATTTTTGCAAGGAAGGACCACATGGAGGCAGTATTGGATGACAATGGGATGCTAGAATACATCAAGACAAATGTAGCAAAACCCCAAGCATCTGGTGCCTATAATCTTGCTCAGTGGAAAAAAGATGTAGCTAGAGCCATGAGGATCATCTTAGAGGGTGTGAGAGACCACATAGTCTCAAAATTACGTGGGAAAGAGACTCCCTTTTCTATATGGAAGACCCTCAATGAGATATTCATAAATAGAAATGAAGGCAGGAAACTTGATGTGATGAATAAATTGAGGATTGAAGACAAAGGTATGAGGTAGTCTTCAGAGATGGGAAGGCCTACCTCAAGCACCTTGCTTCATGTCAAATCAAGCAATTTGGTGTCATGATCGAGGGCCTCTACACATTAGAGGAATATGCATGCACAACCTTGAGGAGAAAGGTAAGTATTATAGATGTTATGGTTGAGAGGGAGCATGATTTAGCTCTCAAGAGGGAGCCCCAGTCAGTTGGCAATTGGGATGACCCGGAGGATGATGATGAAGAGGACCATCTAGATACCTCCAGTAGGAGGATATTTCAAGCTATAGATTCATAGGGAGCACATGCATCCATACCTTCAGGTGTGAGGTTGGGCGATCTAGAGCCCTAGTCCAAGAGTTTCAGAAATTTGGGCAGGGTCCATTGAGGAATTCTCCTCATGCATCATTACCTTGCTACGAGGGCCCACAATATTAAGTAGCAGGAGGATCAATGGAATTCAGATACTAAGGAGTGCATAGGAGTGTTGACATCAGAGCATGAGGCTTAGTATTAGAGTCAACAACTTCATTGTTTTCCTAGTAGATAGTTGGAGACACAGTTGATTCAATTTATTTTTTTGGATGCTTCTCAGTTGTAGATGTTGCATTTGCAGCATCAACAGTGAGAGGTGTTTCTTGCAATACATTCCACGGGTGTGGGATAAGGGTGGTTGATAATCCCTTTCTTGCTAAGAGGGAGCATTGAAAATGCAACAAGAAAATTCTCAAATTTTATTTTTTCCTTAATCAACTTGAGGAAATTTGAAATTCCACATCAGTAGATAAATTGGAGGAGTCAAGAACACTCAATTCAAGTTAATGAGTTGAAGTTCAGTATGCTTAAGTTGATTCCCAAAAAACAGGAGTCTAGCTCATTTTATTCAAGTTAGGGGCATGAAGTTCAGTTGTGTTCAATGAGTTCCTAAATTTTAGGAGCCTAGGTTTAGTTAATTTAAGTTGTAGCAATTTAATTCAGTTAAATTGAGTTATGGCTAGTTAAACTAGTTTTAACTGTTGGAGGAACTAGTGGAAAGTCAAGTTGTGGAAGTGGAGCTTCAACCACACTCAGTGATCTTCCAAATAACTAATAAATCAACCTAAATTAGCTCATGCATGTAGAGTATTAGAGTTACCCAATTGAGATGGATTTTCCAAGGCAGTGTACAATTAATTATACACCAGATTGAGTGTATAATTATTGTATTGGTCAGGTGATAAACCTAGAGGAATTACACAAGCAAATAGGGGTAAATTCCTAAATAATAGGAGCCAATTTCCCAAAGGAAACAACACAAGGAATTAGGAGCTTGGAGGGCTTGAAAATTGGCTAAGTGTTGGCCAGAGTCAGTCAGGCAGAGGGATAGACTATACATTTGCAGGTTGTGCTCAAGCTTGAGCACGCATGTGTATTTCATCTCAATTCTTTGATTAATGCAATACAAATAAGAAGGGGTTTTGAGCAGTTACTTTCCCCTAGATAAATCTTTGTGTATGTGTGATGTTTTTTTTTGTATGTCTATGTTTCTTGTTCTAGATGGTAAATTAACTTCTATATATTAGTAGAGTAGCTTTAAGTATTGTGATTTAGTAAATTTCATGAGCAATATTGAATTTACACATTAACTTCTACATTTTTTTTTTTCCAGGCCTTTCGATATATCTAAATAGTCATCAAGAATCCCTTTGAAGTGCTTCACTATAATTTTTGAAGCACTTCCCAAAAGAATCACGTCATCAACAAATTGAGAATGATTGATTTCTTTGACATCTCTAGTAATGTCTAGTCCTGAAAAAAATCGACTAAGTCTATCTTTTTCTAAATTTCTACTTAAACTCTCTGCGACTAAGATTTACAAGAGAGGAGAGAGCATAAAACCCTTATGCAAACCTCTATATGGTTTAAAGAATGGATTTGGTCTACAATTGATCAAGGGGGTGATCCATGGGGACCCAATACAATATTTAATCCAAAGAATAAATTTCTTGCAAAAACCTAGTTTCTCCAAAATAAGGAAGAGAAGAGTGCCTTACACAATTGAAAGGATTAGCCATGTCCAACATTATTACAAAGCCCAGTTCACCCCTCTTACTACTCAAATGGATAGACTCTTGCACGGAAATAATGTTATCCATAATATGTCTATGCTATAGAAAAGAACCTTGATTTTCAGAGATCAATCTCGACAACAACTTCTTCAATCTGCCTGCAATGATTTTTAATAAGATCTTGTACAAGGAATTCCATAATGAAATAGGGTGAAAACGAGAAAAAATACAACAATGGTTTCTTTGGGAATCAAAGTGAGTAAAGTTGAATTGATTCCCCATCCAACCTGGGCCTTTGCATTTCAACCAGTTGAGCATTCTCATCGGATCCTTTTTATTCAATGACCAAAAGGCCCTATAGAAGCTAATATGAATGCCATTAGGATTAGGGGCTTTGTCGCAATCCATAGACCAAATTGCTTCAATCACTTTGTCTTCCTCAATTTCCTTCATCAGTTGATGCTTCTCCACATCCAATATCTCCCAAAGGAAATAAGTAAAAAATTCTTTAGCTTTGCAAAAATTCAATTCACTACCTAAAGATACAAGGCCTGGAAGTGCAAGAAGGCTTCAAATTTAATTTATGAGAACGAGGAGATTGTTTCTTTACCCTCTGGAGTGATCTCCCTCACCCTATTCCTTAATTCCCTTGCTTTTGTCTGCTTGTGAAAGAATGATGTGTTTTGATCCCCTGCCTTCAACCATGTACTTATGGATTTAAGCCTCTAGTACTCCTCTTATTTTTGGTTTTCCTCAAAGATCTATTTATTAAGGCTCTTCTCCCTCTCTAAATGCGAACCCTCAACTTCATTATTTTACATAATGGATAAATGGTGTTGCAACTCTTTGAGTAAGTCATTTCTCTTTTTCCTTAGTGGGACACACACTTCATTTGCCCAAGTTCTTAGCGCTTGCTTAACTGACTTTATTTTTTGACTCCCAAACATAGGTTAGGGATTCGTGAACCGAGGCATGCCAGGCTTATTTTATGATGTTTGTAACATCATTCTCCTTCAACCACCCAGAGTTAAACCTAAAAGGAATAGGGACCAGTTCCTCCATTACTTCTAGAACCATCGAAATTGGACGGTGGTTCGACTCACTCAAAGCCAAAATAAGGGAGAAGGGATCCAATCCTTGAAGAACCCATGGGCTATGGATTAAAAATTGGTTGAGACGAGTCACTATATTCCCAGGACTGCTTCTCCTATTCGACCATGTGAACTTCCCTTTCCTATGCTTGATATCAATCAGGTCCCATTATGTTAATAAATCTTCCATCCTTTCTTTGAAAGGGTCATGCACACATTTCCACCCCTTTTCTCTGATGCAAAAAGTGTAGTGTTATAGTTTCCTCCAATAAGGAACTCTGATTCCACTAATCATTTTTGAGTGAGACGAGCTTGTCCTAAAATTCAATATTTTCTCCCTATAGGGACGGAGCGTAAACATTCACTACTTTTAACCTTTCTCTGGAGTCATTTCTTTCTAAAATAAGGGCTATCCAATCGACATTCTTTTGACAATAAATTAGGGGAAAATGAAGTTTATTCCAAAAAATATCTAAATCTTTGGATGCTCTCTGAGAGCTATGTGTGACTCCATCTTTGACTTTCCAAAATAATTTAGCCGCACTCATTAGTTTTTCTTCTTCTAACTTAGTCTCTTGGAGAAAAAGAATCGAAGGCTTCTCTAATTTAACTAAATCTTTAACTGGGAGGGCTTTAGAGGGACCTCCCAAACCCCTTATATCCGTGAAACAAGCTTCATCATTTCTTAGGAGGCGAATGTGGTTTAGAACCTCCTTATGTTGTTCCTGTTGATCTCTTGTTCCCTATGGACTTTAGCATATCTAAGATTTGTGGTTGGTTCCCCAATTTTTTATTATATTATGCTTCATTCTCCCTAATCCCCTTTTCAAGTGCCTACCTACCCTTTTCTTGGCGGTGTTCTCATTTTCCTAACTGCTTGCTTCATCAAACCCGCTAACCATTGAATTCACATTTCTCATTATAATTTTCCTTGGTCCTCGCTGAGAAGCATTCAATCCTTTGGGAGGAGATTCTGACTGAGCTATCTGATAAAGTACTAGACCACCTTCAAAAAAGGAAGATTCAAGAACTAAGGAGGACACAATTTCTCTAGGGGATGCATCCTTCAAGGGTTCATGAATTTCCCCTTCTTCTGGGGATTCAATTTGCTTACTACCCAAGAGAGGAGAAGGCTAAGAATCTTGAGCATGCTCTTCTAGCTGAGTTACCTTTGGCAACTGCAAAAACCTGAAAGGGTTCGTGGAAGAGGAGGAATGATATTACTTCGTTGTGCATTACTTTTTCTAGTTGGCGTGTTTCTCCTCTTTCCCCCTTTCTTTTGTGCTTTCCGTTGCTCTTCTTGTGAGTCCACAACTACCTCACTTCTATTTGCTTGGGAATTCTTGGAGTCTCAAGTGAAATGCCCATATTCATGGAAATTCAACACTTGGAGGGAAGCTATTCATAATCCAGAGTTTGACAATGTTTCCAACCTCCCATTGAAAGAAATATTTCTGCTAGTAACCCCTTCTCCAAGTCTACTTCAACATAAACTTTAGCACATGTAAACTAACCACCCTTAGGCTCAGGTTTGTTGATGTATTTACCGACTCTATTACTAATGGCTCTAAGACAATCATCGCTCCAACAAGAAAGGGGAAGATGAGAAGTTTCACCCAGACTGGAACAACATTTGGAATATCCTCTATTGGGTCAAAATCTAATGTCCATTGTTCAAATATACCCCCCTATTCCCAAAGAAATGTGGACCATTTCTAAAAATTACTTCTTTATCTTACTTAAACTCAAAGAGAAAGGCAAAGGACCCATTTCCACATGCATAAATACCCAAGTTTCCTTTCATCTTAGGTTTCCATTTTTTTCTTAGACTACATCTCCATGGATTTTGGTGATGGCCACATCCTTGTAAATTTTCCCACTAGTGCTTTGTTGGAGAAAGCTAGAGTGGAGCGACAAAATACAGAGGGCATCACCACTAATGGAATTTCTTCCACTCTTTTCACAAATTTAGAAGGGTTGTCCTTAGAGTGTTGTTTTTTGGGAAGAGATGTGATTAGGTCTGGGAAGGTTCTTGCATCATCCAACGAAGGGGGAGGAGCCCCCTCTGGGCAGGCCATGGCAAAAATGCAAGTAGAGGACGATTAGGGTTTCTAGGGTTGCAGACGAGAGTGAAACCTAAAGATTACAATGTCTTACTGAAAACGTGTTAAACTTTATTCTAAACTTCAATAATAATAAAAATTATTAACTTGACCCCCATAGGGGATTTGAACCTTGAATCTCATCATTTATATAATACTTCATATCACGATCACCAATTAAATTATTCCAATGAATCTTTTTCTTTAATTTTAAATTTTAATTATTCATATCACTTTTTAAAAAATGTCGTTTTAAAAGATTAAAAATAACAAACCTATCAAACTATGTGTGAAATCACTATCATATGTGCCAAATCACTTTCGCATCAATAATTAAAACCAACTATAAATTAATCCTCTCCTGCCAAACTCAACTGACCACGTTTTGGTTCTCTACTATAAGGAAATATCTTTGAAAATGCTATTAATCTGAATACCAAATATGACGGTTTCAACACTTCAGCCCTTTTCAACAATAATTCCATAAAAAAGCTTGACAACTTGACTGTAATTTTACTGGTAATTGACAGGCAAATCGCGCCCATCGCAAGCAATTTGGCCGTCAAATTCCATGCCAAGGTCAAAATACCAAACACTAATCGCCGATTTTAAAACATCCCATCCCCAAAACCCTAACCCTCAGACATTATGCCGGCCTTCAACTCCTCCTCCCTCATTAAACCCTACTTGGTGATTCTCGCATCCAATATTGTCGTCTTCCAACCAGAGCCCAGGTTTGAGCTTCCGCTCGTCCACTCCAGGTAAATTAATTATCCTCAAACTGTTTTCATTTCAGAGAGGATGATGTCTACTCAGTTGAAAATATGGAAACGATTGATCACCAACCAGTTCACTTTATTAGGCCACTACCCATCGATCGCGATTTCTCTACTTCCTTCTCTTTCATTCTATCCAAAGTACCCCATAAAATTCGCCTTTTTCTGTAACTAAATTGCAGTACCGCCCACGGCTCCACTACAGCGCGGTGTTGTAAGTGATTTTCTCATCAGCAAATGTGGTGTAACAGAGGAAGAAATCACGAAAGCTTTTAGGCATTAGAATCACCTACTTCGTATAACATCGACCCAAAATTTGGAAGAAATTATGGAGTTGTTAAATGGTTGTGGTTTGACCACCCCTGCCCAGGTTCGAACGGTGGTACTTCGTAACCCTAAGCTTCTTTTTCTTAGATCCGAAAGAAATTTAAAGCCTAAGTCCAGCTTCCTTAGGACTGTCATAAAAGAAGAAGATATCTCCAAAGTAATTATTAGAGATGCGAGTATACTTAGTGTTGGAGAAGATAAGCTTAAATCGAGAGCTTCACTTTTTCTAAGATGGGGCTTTGATACTTAAACCTTGTCACATTTAGTGGCGATCCGACCCCGTCTGCTGAAGACTTAAGAGGAAAAAATCATGGACTTATTTAAACAGGTCGAGAATCTGGGGTTTAAGAAGGGATCAAAGTCGTTTCGTGCTGCCCTGTGTGTGATCTTGGGACGAACGAAAAAGACCATAGAACGAAAATTGCAGTGTTTGAGATGTTTAGGTTTCTCGGAAAAACAAATTTCTGAATTATGTAGTCAGGCGCCGCGGTTGCTGGGGCTTTCAGTGGACAAAATGAAGCGTAATGTCGATGTTATGGTTAATTCTGTGGGACTTCCATTGGAGCATTTGGTTAAGTATCCAGATCTATTTGCGTTCATCTTGGAGAGGAGGATAATTCCTCGGTATAAAGTAATGAAGGCATTGAATTCTATGCAAGTGCAAGAGGTCAAAAAAGGGATATGTTTACCAAAGATTTCTCGTTTGACAGAGAAAAGTTTCTTGGAGAAATATGTGAATAATCATCCTGAATCATCATTTCTGTTGGATATTTACCATGGTAAGGCGGAGACACGCAATGAGTGTGTCTCAATCAAAGAGATTCACAGAAGTTCTGAGGTGTTGTCGGGACTTTTTTGATGTGAACTCTTCTCTTCACTCACTTTTTGCTTAATGTTATTTTCTTTAGGCAGAGAATATTAAGCCACCACCTTGGGACACAAACAGTAAGGCTCCACCTTGTGCAACTTATGTGGTTTCCTTGGCACAAGAAAAGTCTAAAAAAGTTTCTGTAATGTCAAAGTCATACAACTGCCGGTTAACATTTTTGAAAAAGTAGATTTAAACGTGGCCAGAATTTAATAGAATTGCTTCATTCTTTTTCAATTTATGAGTATAATTGATCATGTTTTCTATTCTGCATTGGCTTCAATTTTGTGATTAGAATTTTTATATCAGCAGAAAGTCGGATAACATATATTGTTTTGTGAATGCCTTATGTTGTTGTTCGTCAAGAACTTTGCCTTCATATAGACTCCGGGCTGCCTCTAAAAGCATACTTATTTTGTCAACATATAGACTCTGGGCTATCTCTAAAAGCAAGTAAACAAAGGCAGCATCTTTGCAAACACAACCAACTTTGGATAACTCATGTGAATGAATAATTTTGTGAATAATTTGTTCTTAAAATGTGTGCAGATTAAAATCTCATGGTTTTAAATGAGTAGTTTAGTTGTACTCTACTGTGCCTGATTCAATTATTTAATGTGATAGTTTGGTCTGCTTAATGTACAGTTTGGTCTTCGTACCCACATATTCAGTTGGTCTTCTTATATGCGTTTTGAATGGAAAACAATGCCTGAGTGATTTGTTTAATGTGATAGTTTGCTCTGTTTAATGTTACAGTTCGGTCTTCGTACTCATATATGCAGTTTGGTCTTCTTATATGCATTTTGGATAGAAAACAATGTTTTTGACCACTAATAATTTATTGTTATTTTCATGTTTGTAGATTTCTCTTCAGTAAAATATGGGTAGATAGTCAAATATGTACTCTTGATGTCAAGTAATTCACATCATATTACAGTTACAAGATTGTTCATGTATCCTTGTGTTAATTTGTGTGCCTTGCTGGCTTGTAAGAGATCATAATGTGCAGGTCCTTTTCGACATGCAAGCTTACAAGTTTCCTTGGATGCACAGGTGTAGGGTTGGATGACCCCACATTACTATTTTAGACTTCTTGTGATGCATCCACATGGTAAAGGATAATTTTAAAATTTAATTTTGCACCATAAAATAGGCATCTCCAAGCCTACAATTTTCCTTGGATGCACAGGTGTAGGGATCCAAGGAATGGTGTTTCCTTGAATTTTTTTACCTGTGAACCTCTTAATGGTAAAGGCCATTCCTTGGGTTCGTTATCGTTTTGCTTTTCTCTGAGATTCTGGACACTTTTGCTACCTTTTTCAATGTCAAATCATTCTGAATATTCCGCATGCACTGCATCTATATATTTTCCAACCTTTCACAGTGGAACAGATTCAATATTCTTTTTATTTAAAACAATGGAAAGCCCTAGAGACTTCTTCTATTTGAGAGCACTCAAATAGATCATTATTTTCCAAACACATCTAGACTTAACCAAAACCTTCAGAGATTTTTATCAAATATTTTCATCCCAAAAGGTTAAACTTAAGTGGTTGAGTTTGGCTAATATCTCAGGTAACTTGACAAGTTCTTGTATTTAGAGGTGTTCTAACTTTTAAATCTCTCTTGCTATTTGGGAATCAAAAGAATTAGGCAATTGTTCTAACTTAAATACCTCTGAAAAAAGAAGTTTGCCAAAAAAACATGGGCAACCTTGACAAGTTTTGTACTCTCAATGCTTATAGAGGATGGAAGTTGTTTGAAAGTTGACCTCTCCAAACAAGTAAGTTAAATCGAAAAGTGTTAATCATGAGTAAAATTTGGCCATTTCATTTTCCAGGAAATGAGTATGTTTGTTAATTTTTAGTCCAATTGAATTTGTATGGATAATAAATGTATATGTTCCTTAGTTTATGATGGAAGTTTCAACTAAATAAGTGCACCATGGAACATTTTGTGTTATTTTGCACTGAAGAATTTTGGAGCCGGTGCATCTAACTTGTGTAGTTATCATATTTTATACTTTTAAAGTTAAATCGTGCCAACAACTATAAGATTGCTTTTCGTCTTGCAATTTTTCAAAATTTAGGTTATTGAATAATGTTTTTGTAAAATGACATAAATTTATGCTAGAACATTATAGTTGGAGATAACCATTCATGAATAAATGCATTTTCGCATGACTATTCATGAAAAAATGGCTTATTGGCAATACAGTTTTTCAGAATACTAACAAGTATGTTCCCAACATTGGTATTTGATAAAATATATTTCTTTTTAGCAACATATTCATGTTTCATGAGTGTGTTTTTCCCATGGATTTTCTCTTTCTTTGATATTTCAATTACAAAATTAATATATACATTGTCTAGCCTTTTTGGCCTTAAAAGGAAACTGAAAGAGTTTCAGCCATGACCTGGGATTACTTATTTTTCATCCAAAGCCTTATTAGTATAAGAACATACAAAAATCGCCATTTCATGCCTAGTTTCAAATTTCGAAAACCTTGACACGTTTATTTTGCCATAACCAGTGGCAATTAGTACTATTTTCAGAAATAAATATTAAGGCCAAACAAATTCTAAAAAAGGTTTAGCTCCTCCTAAATTCTTGTGGGAAAAGATCTCCGGTTCCAAAGATAAATCTTCTTAAAAGATTATCAACAACATTAAATTCTATATATATACAAGCGAAAATGATGCCAACAAACTTTCTTTTTACCTCTAGAACTCTGTTCATGGTTGAATCAAGTATCAAATTCTTAATTGGCAACTTATTGATTGCCCATAAGCAACTTGGAATCCTTGAGAAGCTGTAGTTGAACAATGCATGTGTCTACAACAATTTTTATTAGTAACCACAAAGCAACCAACTCAACCTAGTAATTGTTCCTTGCCCTACTACATATTTCATAGTCATGGAATTTGGTTCTAAAAATAAAATTCCCTTCACCAAACATATTTGGCCTTCCTTGAGAGAGTATGTTTCAACAAAATCTTGTACCTTAGTCCAAAGCCTCACTAGGTGACCAAGACAATGAGTAACATGGGAAAGTTACTATTGTAACCTTAATAACACCCCTTGTTTTAGTAATGGATTCAATTCAATGCAAGGGAGGCTTCCGTAATATATATTAAGGATCTAATGGCTCAAACAAACCAAGTCAAAAGCCCCATAAGGCTTTTAGTTTGATCACCGCCATTGAAAAGGATCAAACAAATAGGGTTTATTGTGGATTTGAAGGTAATTTACAGGTTTGAGTTCAAAGGGTCCTATCGTTGTTCTAATGGGTTATGTCAACCTAGATGAGCTCAAGTAAGATCAAACACAATAAGAAATTTTACACAATGTTGTAGCAGAATAACTTGAAAGATGGAAAATTGTGGCAATAAGACAATGTATAACAATAGTAAATAATAGCCCCAAGATTTATGATAATAAAGTGAAGAATGAAGGGCTATCACATGAGTAAAATAGAGATTGGATTTGAACATAATTTTGCAGTAAAAAGCTATATAACAGCACTAAAAATCTTATACCTCAGTCTTAGAAGGTCGTTGAATAATGCATTAAAAATCACTTTGTATCTTATAACATAATCGAAGCACTTTCTAACCCTATGACTAAGATGTCCAAGCTATTTAACATTGAAAATATAAGTTTTTGTTGTAATCTAATCCTTAAGACCCCTACAACATAAAAAATGATTTCTTTTAAAATGAAGTAATGATTAATGCACTAGAGAAGATTAGTGCCTTCATTTGTCTAGGGCATATTGATTCAAGGATCAACAACTTGGGACAGAAAAAAGGAATGTAGGTTCAACTACCAAGGGAGACTCACTTGTGTACCTTAGAAGGTTGACCTAGGTGTCTTACAATCTTCAAAGATAAGAGAGGAAGATTCATTTGGGTCACCTCAAAGAACTGGATGAAATATATTCTCTAAAGAAGATGATGAAATAAAAATACCAACAACACTTTGTGAATACTTAATAACCATTATCCATCAAAATAAGCAAGATTTTAAAAAATGCCTACTGAATTTAGTATGCATCTATCAAAGTTTAGGAATAATCATCCAAGAGAATAGAACCATCCACATCACAACTCCTTAAGAGTTCATTCTACTTAGACATCCATAGTGGATGAGAGAGAGAAGGTAGAACTCAAGAGAGGAGAAATCTCCACAATGTTCAATGGAGAGTGATCTCTCTATTTATATGAGAAAACCAAGCAATCACTTCTACAATGGCTAAAATAACTAAAAGGCATAGAAATGCAGTAAGTCCATGATACAAGGTGGATAGGTCAATGTTGACCCCCAAAATATGCTTCATCAATGAGTAAAATAAGCCATAACTTTTAGACATCCATCATAAATTTCTTCTGAATGTCCCACGCGTGGGTGAAAGAGTGGGGCACGATGTCACCTTGAAAAGTGGTGTATAATGCATAAAAAATCCTGTCTCCATGAAAAGGTGTAACCTCTCATCATCAAGTGTTTCGTTGTCTCATCGTCATGGTAGGTTGGCTCCAAAATAGACATACATCATCATCAAGGGAAAGACCCCATCATAAATGCAATGTTAATGAGATAGGGCATGACATCATTAACTAAGAAGATGTCATGACCCCTGCAAAGGGGTGTACTATCACCATCACTAAGAGAAGGCTCAACGTCCATCAAGAAGGTACAATTCCATCATAGTGGTGCCATGCCCTCTCTAAGGGGTACAAGGTCACCAAGAAGCCCAATGTGTTCAAGAATGATCCAAATAATCATCAAAATAGGAAAGCATCATCAAGGATCATGAAAAGAGTGTAGTCATCATCATCATGGTAAGAAATTTCTCTCCATCATGGTATATCATCAATGCTATGGTCTCTTGTCACCATACATCCAAGAAACATAATTCCAAAACAACATAATAAATTGCCATAATATATATAACGATCATTATGTTAGATCGTATCGAGAATTCTCATCAAACTTCCCAATAGGTCAATGTTTAATACAATTTTCTAGGTCTAGATAGGATACAACGATTATTTACCCTTATCACATGTAGTGAAAGAAGGAAATAGGTCCTAAAAAGCCCATTGAGGGATATGTGAAGTGTCAAATTAGTATAGTAAAGAGAAAAACATGGAGGTGTTCATTAGTTGCCTTGCACAATCAAGTAAGGTCAATGAATATTCATTGCTTAAGTGCCTTTATAGAGGATTTCCTTGGTGCTTTGAGTTATCCTTTCCTTCGCACTATGTCTTTCCACCATTTTACTTTCCCTTATACCTTTATCTACCCTTCTTCTTGCTTCTTATTTCATAATGATTGTATATAACTATATACACTTATAATCAATTTAATTGGCTCCATTGTTCATATGCAATTCTTTGCATGGCACATTTAGATACTTCAGTATTGCTTTTTAATTCATAGATGCATTTAATGAATAGGACAAGGGGTGACAACCTTATGTAAGGGGGCATTGCTCATTGGTGATTTTTATTGCTTCAAAAGTGGACAGTTGGCTTTGACCCCATATCAAAGTCCCTGAAAGGAAAATTGTATGGGGAAAACTCCCTATACTCCTATTGGAACTTTGGTCAAAGAAAGCAATCATGGAGATAGCCAATAAGATCGAGAAATTTTACTATGTGGATGAGGGATGCAGGGACCTCTTGGAAAAAAAGGTGGCGTGGTTTCTTGTAGAAGTGAACCTATCTAGCGGTCTACCGGTTGCCATAGACATATACTAGGGTCCTTTCTCCATCAAGAAACAAATAGATTATTGGGGCATACCATTTAGGTGTCTTGGTTACCACGAACCAGGGCATTTGATTGTGGAATGTCCACTTCGATTCTATAGAGGGCATCTTCGGAAGGAGACGTAGTCAACACTTGCTAATCAATATCCTCTCGGTCACAAGAGGCTGGAGGGGGTTTCTTGGCCTTCAAATGATTCTCAGACGTTAGCCCTGGAGGAGGCCCCAAACAATTCAAATTGCCAACGAGATAACTCACGGGTGGAATCTGATCTAATCCATGATTTGTAATATGGCAAGCACATTCTTAAGGACAATGAATTCCAATTTGTGTAAGATTCCATCCACCCCTATTATTCATCCCAAAGGTAAGGAAATCATAGACCATCAAGAACCAAAAAATTCTCTACTATCGCCTATTTGCTATAGGCCATCTAAGGATGAGGATTCCTCCCCTCTTTCAGAGGGTGTCCAATTGCAGAATCTAGCTAGCAATGAGTCATTGGGACTTGAATCACTCACTATAAAGAAAACATTGTTTCAAGAAAATGACTTTGCTATGCTATAAGAACAAAGGAAGAGCGACTCTAATAGGAACAAGAAAAAGGATACCAAATACAAAAAAGTATCATTATGTGCAGGTACATAGTCAGAGCTAAATTCTTGTTTCTCTGAATCACTAGAGGAGTCATTATTTCCACCCTATGATCCGGGACTTTCCAATGGTGAGAATGAATCTCAGGAGGCGTCTGAAGTTCGAGACCTTAGAGCAAAGTATTCCGCTACAATTTTCTCATAATGAAGATCGTGCATTTTAATGTGAAGGGGTTGGTATCGTCCCAAACCAAACGATCTCTCGTTAACATCATCCAGTCCAAAGACCATGCATTAGGGAGTCGTCTAACGAGGCGAAGGAGTTGCCCGGATGGCCAAAAGTGGTCGGAATCTGAGCAAACAAAATTCAAAAAATCTTGTAGAGGCAGTGTTTGAATCATGTTTTTGATGGTGGAAATGGATTCAGCACCATAAAAAATGTCTAGGACACCCAAAAATTTGAAGTTTAACAATTATAACTTGGATTTACAAAAATCCTTACCGGATTTTCTCTAAATATGACCGGAATTTCCATAACTTTCCGGGAAACTACTCCGCTTCGTTAGACTACACGATGCATTAGTTCTTTTACAAGGAAACTATGACAGAGAAGGAGAAGGCCCATGACTTATTATTGAAAATATATCCCACTTGGGAAGTATGTGTCGCAAGCGCTTTTGGCATCTCGGGTGGACTTGCTACTATGTGGAATCCCAATCTGTTCTCCCTCAAATATTTTAGATCATGTGTTGAAATCAGTCTAACAATATACTAGAGGGGAACATGCAACCATTTGCACATTTTGAACATATAGCCCCCCTATAACTTCTGAAAAGAATTTTGGGATAAGATTGATGCTAGTGGAATCTTAGACATCCATTCCCTCATAGTTGTAGGGGAATTGAATTTAACAATGGAAGATGAGGAATGTTAGGGCTAGAGAGCTAAGGTGGACTTGTTGGCAGATTATTTTAAATATTTATTTAATCGAAAAATGCTAAGGGACAATGCCCCATTCCCGATCTGCCCTCCATGGAGGAATGAGCATTCTGGGGTAGAAGGAATTGCGAAAAGACTTGATAGGTTCCTAGTCCATTTCTTTTTGTATGAGAGGTTGAAAAAACTACAGCCTACTTGCTTCTTCTCAGAAATCTCTGACCATGACATAATTCTTCTGGAATGGAGTGATGAGCATGATCTGAATGCTCTGCCTTTAATCACATGTGGTTACAAGATCCAGATTTCATAGATTTGGTTCGTAGCACTTGGACACAACCCATAATGTCAAACATCGACAGATAGATGGAGAAGATCAATTTTAAATTAAAGAGGTTGAAGAAGGAGGTTTGAGCATGGACTAGTGAGCGTAAGAAGGAACTTTGGAAGTAGTTATCTTCTATCGAGAAGGAAAATGCTACACATTTGGACCCGTAAACTCTAACTATTTTTCATAACAAACTAAGAGGGTCATCTTGGATGTAGTGGACATGAATAATAAAATCCTCAAATTTCAAGAGGAGTGGAGACTTAAGAGTATATTGGACTAGATCTAAGGAGGTGACAAGAACACTTGTTTTTTTCATAGAGTAGCATCTAAAAGGAAGAGTGCTAACACTATTTGGCACATTTGAGATGAGGCAGGTAGGGTTCTCACTTCATTGAAGGATACTAAGAAAGAGGCATTCCAACACTTCAACAAACAATGTAGGTTGTTGGAGGAGGACAATATTGGTGATAAAATGGAGATGACAAACTTGTTTTCAGACATGGTGAATGATAAGGACGTTGAGGAGATGGATATGCCTATATCTGTGGATGAGCTCCTCCAGACTATGAAATAGATGGTGAAGGAAAAAATCCCATGGCCGAGCATATGGATAAGCCTATATCTGTGGATGAGCTCCTCCAAACTATGAAAGAGATGGCGAAGGACAAAATCCCAAGGTCGAATGGATGGTCGGTGGAGCTATTCTGCTTCTTCTATGATTTAATGGGCTCTGATGTACTATAGATGGTGGAAGAATCTTGTCGCGCAGGCCATATATCGGGTGCTATCAATGCAACCTTCATTACTCTCATCCTTAAAAAGTCACATTTTTCATATTTTTTCTGATTATAGACCCATTTCTTTATAATTTTGTTTATAAGATGATATATAAACTTGTAGCTAAAAGAATCAAGAAGATTGTGTCCTTGCATATCACTCAGGAACAATTTGGATTCCTTCTTGATAGAATCTATCTAAGATGCAGTGGCTATCGCACAAGAATGCATTCATTCAATCAAATCCCGCAATATGAAATCATGTTTGATGAAAATTGACCTCACAAGAGCATACCACTGGGTAGACTGGGAATTTCGCAGGATGATTCTACATAAAATAGGCTTTCTGTACAAACATATTAAATGGATCATGGCCTATGTATCAACAACAAACATGGTAGTATTAATCAATGGTTTTCCAACAAATTTCTTCAGGATCTATTTCTTCAGGATCTATGGAGGATTACAATAAGGATGCACCATTTCATCTCTTCTATTTATACTGGTCATTGATGCGCTCAGCAGAGGACTTAGAGAAGCGAAAGAGTCAAGTAGAACAAGTAGTTGCAAGGTCACTCGAAATACGTCATCGACACACCTAATGTTTGTAGATGATGTCCTTTGTTAGGCGAAGCCAATATATCGAAATGTTGGGCCTTCTACTAGATTATTTCAAAATTTGATAATGCCTTTGACCTCATCATTAACAAAGAAAATTCAGAAATTATCTTGAATGAGGAGAATTCAGAGGTAGTTCAACATATTGCTTCTTTTTTTGGGATAACAATTAGGTCTCTGTTTGGTGGATTTAAGTAATTGGGCTTCCATTTGAAGCCAGGAAATGATGAAAAACAGGGCTGGAACTCATTCATCCACAAATGCTAGAAAAAACTTGCGTAATGGGATCATAAATGGCTCACTTTGGGGGGAAAAGTGACAATGATCAAGGTGATTTTGTAAAGGATTCTGGTATACTGGATGCATCTATTTCATCTTCCTATGGTTGTCATCCACAAGCTCAATGCTATCATAGCAAAATTACTTTGGGCATGCGTTGGTAATAACTTGAAATACTATTTAATCAGACTTGAATCCATATCAAGGCCTATTGAGATGGGTGGATGGGGTATAAGGGACACTCGATGATTTAACCTAGCCCTACTTTCCAAAAACCTATGGAGGGATTTCAATGAGAATGACATTTGGCATGATATTATTAGGGGAAAGTAACTTTAGATCATATCTTTGGAGGATTGGGTAGTTGCTAGGGCTCCTTCTAAAAACAAAGCATCCTACATATGACGTAGTTTGATGCTCGCAAAACCTTGGCTTTGTGGCAATTTGTGTTGGGAGGCAAGTAGCGAAGAAAAGGTTTTAATAGGTTTGGATGCCATTAAAGGGTTGACAAGGACTCATACCCTCTCGATTCTTGTCATTCAAATTTTGAAAAAACATGGCCTGTTCTCCTTGGCCAACCTAGTTGATTGTCGGCTCCCTTTATCTTCACCTATCAAATAGCCGCACTATTGGTAGATTGATCTCCTAGTGGAGCATGAGATTGAATGGGAAATTTTTTGAAATAATTTGTGCAATGCAGGGATATCCCTGTCTCACAAGGATGATAATCTTGTGTGGGAGGTAGAGCATCAATGGGTCACATTGAAACCAAAGAGGTTTATTAATTTATTTCTGTGACCAATCAGCCTGGTCCCCATGTGGATTGGTCGGCTCTCATCTAGAAATGTGAAGTTCCACTAAAGCTAAAATGCTTCACATGGTTAGTCCTCCTCAATCGGATTCTCACTTGGGAAAATCTAACTAAGAGGGGTTTTCAGGGACCAGGGAGATGCCCATTGTGTAGGTTGTCATTCAAAGATTCTATGCATTTATTCTTGCAGTGCCCATTTTTTATTTCTATTTAGTAGGAGGTCTCTAAATTACTTAAGATTGAAGCAGTGGTGGATTGATTATATATCGATTCTTGTCTTGTCAACTAGGCGTCTAGGATGAAATAATTTAGAGTTGTCCTGCTGTGCATTTTTTGGTGAATTCAACAATGTAGAAATGCAACCATTTTCGAAAAAAAATCCCTTGATGTGATGCTCACTAGTCTAAAGATTGCATCATAGTTACAAGAGATAGGCCCACAGAAATTTAAAATAAACAGGTGTTGTGTTATCTTTAAGAACCTTGGGGACTCTTTCCCCATTGTGTTTTTTGACGAGGCTTCCTCTAATCGTTATTTTGGCTACGAGGCCCATATTAAGATTAGTCCATCTCAAGCCTTCCGCTTTTACTAGTCTGGAGGACCTAGTTCTAATTCCAGGGTAGAGGTGGTGGCACTATGGGGGGTGCTATAGTGTGTTCCCCGGCTATCCATTGAGAAGATGTTAATTGTTGGGGACTCCAAAATGGTCATTGAGTAGGCTCAGAGTTGGAACTCTCTTGAGGTTCCATCCTTATTTCATTGGTTGAAGAATATCAAACTCCTGTTGGCCTCTTTCACTAACATCTCCTTCGAACATGTATACTGGGAGCATAATCTATTAGGAGATTCCCTCTCCAAACGGTGGATCACCCTCTATCCAAGTTTGATGTATTTTGATCTCCATATTGACGGTATTGTTTGTGGCTCTGACACCTTTGATTTCTAGCCAGTGATGGTTTTGTTATATTTGCTCTGGTTTTTTTCTTTTTTGATCTAGATTAGATGCATATACTTTGTTCCTTTTTTGTGGAGTTTTTTGAACTATTTTTCACCTGTCTTGCGCATGGCATATGGTGATATCTGCTACTAGTGTAGTTTTGTGTTTCGAGGGACATTGTTCATCTAGCTTTTGTTGGCACATTTCTTTCCTGCCTCCTTTTTGTTGGTTTATCTTGGTTTGCAGATGGGTGTTTCTATTTTGGGGATGGTAATTTTTCATCTTTTTTAGTGCACATTGTATATTTGGCCATGCTTGTGGTGTATCTGGGCCATTAGGATTCTGAGACATGATTATGTAAACTCCTTTTAATTAATGAAAGTAGTTTGTTTTTTTCTTTTGAGAAAAAGGGTCATTACATTAGGTCGTACCAAGAATTCTCATCAAACTTCCCAATAACTCAATATTTAACACAATTTTCTAGGTTGAGATATGATACAGCGAATACTTAACCCTATCACATGCAATGAAACCCAAAGAAGGAAATAGTTCCCAAAAATCCCATCGAGGGATATATGAAGTGTCAGAGGAGTATAGTAAAAGTAAAAACATGGAGGTGTTCATTAGTTGCATTGAACAATCAAGTAAGGTCAATGAATATTCATTGCTTGAGTGCCTTTATAGAAGATTTCCTTGGTGCTTTGAGTTATCCTTTCCTTGGCACTATGTCTTTCCACCACTTTACTTTCCCTTTTAACTTTCTCTTCCCTTCTTCAATATTTGATGTGGTGCATCTTGCTTCATATTTCATAATTATTGTATGTAATGATATACACTTATAATCAATTTAATTTTCTCCAATGTTCATATGCAATTATTTGTATGGGACATTTAGATACTTCAATATTCCTTTTTAAATAGTAGATGCATTCAATGCATAGGACTAGGGGCAATACTTTATGTAAGAGGGAATTTCTCAATTTGACTTGGTTATTGTGGCTTTATGATCCTTTTTACTATTCTTTTGCATTTTAACCTTTCATAATTGCTCTTAACTTTGTTTTTATTAGCATTAACCTTTGACTTATTAGCCCCTTATTTTCATAGGACTATTAAAAGGTGGACCTCTGATGGGAAAGATGTTCTATTCAAGCTTGAATCAAAATATGAAGGGAAGGATGGAAAATATTATGTATATTGGGGATATACATGGAAATGATACTCCTTTTCAAGCACTCCCCAATATTACAATCAACCACAAGAAATGTGTGTTAAATTGAACTAAAAATAAGGTTAAAAGCACAAATAAAGAGTGTCTTGATCCATCCAACATGTCTTTTCTATCTTTCATGATTTCAGTTCCTTAGCTACCACCTTCCTCACACATTTTCAATTACCTATCCGGTATGAAACTAGAACGACACTTTTGACCAACTTTAAACAAACTAAAGTCGCTCACATCTCATGTCACATTCATGAGTGGCGACATCGTCACCAGTTGGTTAATGCCTATGTTCTAGATCAATTACTAGTGGAATGGTTCATTAAATCCATGTTTCAATCTATCATAGAGGATGTAGCTAAAGGCAGAGTCATGAATGAAGAGAAAGTAATTGCTCATGCTCAGTATTTGTACCTCACCTATACCCAATTTGGCATGCTCTGAGAAAAGATACCAGATGCTCTGAGACCTTCGAACATTGTTTCTCCCACTCTTGGTAAAGAATCTCATGTTGTTGATGGCATCATTGGTTCTGCCAATTCGTAGACAATGAGTAAACCATCTGGTGTTGCTCTCGCTGCTTTTTCCCAAAACTCTTCATCCAATCCTCTTGTAGCATCTTCTTTCGAGATAAATTTTGTTTTATCTAATAAAGGAAAATCTCAACAGCAAACAGGAAACAAGAAGAAAGTAAAAGGAAAAAAGAAGAAATACTCTTCACTACAGGATAAACAAACAAATTAGTCCTCTGATGAGGAATGAAAGCCTCAATACCCATGCTTGATTTGCAACGAGGAGCACTTTACTCATGACTGTCCTCACCGCACAAAAGTGAATAAGTTTATGAAATCCTCCACTTCTCCCACAGTGTTGACTAGCCCATTCCCAATCAAGATACCCACATGGTTGCTCAGGACCCATCTTTCTCTAACACGATTTTAATGCTTTCCTCAATGAAGAATAAATCTAAACAACCGCTACTTGAAACAAGGACTATGGTAATGTGAATCCTCCAAACAGCCAGGATATTGATCAACCTGCCAGTTCGACATCACCCCCATCTGATCCTTCTCCGCCCACAATTCCTACGTAATTAACTATTAAGCCTCTGAAGGGTATTGTTCATAAATATGCTTTCCACCCTTGTGTCAGGGGGCTGCTCAAAATTATAACGTAGTTGAAGACTTGGCTCAATCTCCATCAGCTATGTCGACCCTCAAAATGTTGCAAAACTACCCCTCCCAGAAAAAGTTTTTGCTTTCGGCTATCGGATGTGTGAATCCTTTGGATTCCAACCTAGTTGTTTTCAGTCATGAAGACTATACCCCTTTCCTTCCATCTCAATTGGCCTTCATCATTCAGGTCATCGTTCGTGGTAAGAATATTCATTGTTCTATTGTGGACGAGGGAGCCTCAACCTGCATCATGTCTATGTCTTGCTGGAAAGAAATTGGTTCTCCTCAACTGATTCGGTCTCCTACCACATTAAAATCTTTTGATGGGAGAACATATAAGCCTTGCGGTATTCTGAATTACTTACAAATAGAATTAGGGGGAAAAAGTGTGTCCATAAAAGTGGAAGTTATTGACGGGCCTCTTGATTATAATCTTCTATTGGGTCGCATGTGGGTTTACACCATGGCCGTGGTCGTTTTGACTTATTTCCGTATGATTGTCTTTCCTCATAAGGGAGGGATTGTGGCCAGTGACCAACTCACCTTTTTCTCCTTCAATTCTCATGTTACTAGAAGTGTCCCTCTTGTAGGGGAAAATCTACATTCTTATCAGCATGTGAGGGTTGGTCTACTGAAGGATTCCTCACTCATGGGAAGCTTTTCACTTCCTCCTCCTTCACTTCCCGACAACTCATCTTCAGTTGCTTGTATCAATATGATATAATCTTCTACTACCAGATCGATCCATGGATTGTACAAAATGAAACTGGCATCCATATTTTTGGCGATCGAATGCCGCTTAGCCCCATTGAACATAATTACAAAGCTATCTATTCGATGTGACTCACACCTTCTCTTTGATTAATTGGGTCAATCGATCATTGTATAATGACACGTCTTCTAATCCATTCTATCATATATTCTCTACCGATGAGAGCATCATGGAGATCATGATGCCAGAGAATGCGTCGTGGGATGATCATCACCATCGTTCCTCCTTACCAGATTCCATTGAGGATAATCTCAGTGATGTGTATCTACCCAATATCGTTGAGTCTTTTACGAATTTGTTTCTGTTCATGAAGTTGATTCCGAAAATAATCTCTCGAATATTGAAGAGACAATACCTCTTGATATCTTTGTTAAATCAGGTATTGTCGAAAATTTTCACATTGGAGTGTCTTGCTCTCCATCTCAGATTGAGACCTATCAAACCCTATTTCAGGAGTTTGGTGATGTCTTTTCCTGGATCTGTGTGGAAATTCCAAGTATCGACCCAAATATAGTGGTGCATGAGATTAAAATGTATCCTTATGCTAAACCAATATGACAACACCTCTGTCCGGTCCATCCAAAGAAGGTTTATGCGATAAAGAGTGAAGTTGAAAAAAAATTTCATGCTGGTTTCATCTACCCTGTTCCACTGGCCGACTGGGTGTCAAATATTGTCCCTGTCATGAAGAAACATGTGACATTCTGTGTGTGCGTCGATTATCGGGATGTGAATCACACTTGTCTAAAGGAAAATTACCTAACCCCATTCATCGACCAGATTATTGATGATTACGCTAGTTGTGAAATCTATTTGTTCATGGATGGTTTCTCTAGATATAATAAAATCAACATTCTCCCAGCAGATCAACCTAAAACTACATTTCACTGTCCCTGGGTTACATTTTCTTACCAGAAAACTCCCATTTGGTCTAAAGAATGTTGGGATCACGTTTCAATGGTTAATGGATTATGCTTTTCATGATATTAAACACATCGTGCTACCTTATTTGGATGATCTCCCTTCTCATTCTAAGTATCAGGTTGATCACTCGATGCATCCTAGGGCCATTTTCTTATGTTGTAGACATTATAATATTTGACTGAAGCCACACAAATGTGTGTTTTGCATTAGTTATGGTCAACTTCTTGGTTTTTTAATTTAAAAAACATGGAATTTGTATTTATCCTTTGAAGGTACAAGCAATCATCGACCTACATGCACCTTCTTCGCTCGTTCATGTTCAACGAATTTAAGGGAAAGCTAAATTCTTGCGAAGGTTCATCCCTAATTATGCTGAGTTGACCAAATGATTCACTCGCTTGCTTAAGAAATGGGTTCCCTTCCATTGGGACAACGTTGCTGATAAATTGTTTAGTGCCTTGAAAGATGTATTGGTTTGGGCATCTCTCTTACATCCCCCTGATTACCAACGTGATTATTTCGTGTATCTTGTTGCTTCTATTTCTACTATAGCAATGGTATTGGTCCAAGAAGATGATGTAGGGACAAAAAACCCCATATATTATCTAAGTTGGAATCTCAATAATACTAAAATCAGGTCTACCCATGTAGAAATTTGGTTTGGTGGTCATTCAATCCATTCAAAGGTTTTGCCATTACATCTTGCTTTTGGAAAACTACAGTTGTTTCAGATTGCAACTCTATGACATATATTTTGTCACATCAATTGCTAGGGGGGAAATAGTCTAAATGGATCACCATCATGTATGATTTTGACCCGAAATTTATCAAATCCCAAGTCAAATAAATCATTGGTTCGCTGAGTTTATGTGCGACCTTCCTTCCCCTGATTCTAAATTGACATCTGACGATTCTTTCCCTGATGAGTCATTGTTTCTTATTTCTTCATCTGACCCATGGTATGGGGACATTATGATATATATCTAAAGCTATAGTCCGGTCTAATACCCCTCGCTCTGAGTAGTGACGTATTAGATACCAAGCCAAGAATTGCATCATCATTGCCGACACCCTTTATTGACATGGTATTGTTACGATTTTACGAAGGTGCCTCATGCATGAGGAGACTGAGAAATTCCTTAATAAATTTTGCTTAGGGGCATGTGGCAGTGATTTATCTAGTTATGCTACCACGCAAAAGATCTTACACATTGGTTACTTTTGGCCTACGATTTTTCGAGACTGTATTCTCATTGTTTAGAAGTGTCATGCATGCCAAATTTATGATCGTAAGACCCGTGCTCCGCCTCTTCCATTGCATGCAGTTATCACTGTCGGATCTTTTGCGAAATGGGGTATCGAATTTATGATATGTAACCCTCACTCGGTCAGGGGGCATGGTTATATAATTGTCATAGTAGATTATTTTATGAAATGGGTCGAGGCGATACCTACATTTAACAACTATTGAAACGACTGCATATTTATTTTTCAATCACATTATCGCGTAGTTTGGTGTTTCACAAGCCATAGTTACAGATCACATAATTAATTTCTGGAATCATATGTGGCCAAACTAACTGATAAGCTAGGACTTTTCCATGAAAGTTCCACTCCCTACTATCCTCAAGCTAATGGAAAGGTTGAGGCTATCAATAAAGTTCTAAAAAATATGCTTCAACGCATAGTATGGGTCCATAAATCAGACTGGCATTTTCTTATTTATGTTTCCTTGTGGGCATACCGAACCTCAATAAGGACTGCTACCGGATTTACACCCTTTAAGTTGGTTTATGGTCTGGAAGCAATCCTTCCAATAGAATGTGAGATTTTGTGACTGAAACTAGCTGTAGAACTTCTTCTGGCCACTTCTGTAGAATAGGAACATCTTTTACATCTGACCCGTTTAGATGATACACGAAGTGATGTCGCTATAGCTAATGAATCTCATAAAATATGTAACAAGGCAAAATACGAAAAAAGTGTTAAGCCTATTGTCTTCTTAGAAGGATACCTTGTTCTTTTAAATGGCGAAGAATATGATAAGTTAGGATTAGGAAAGTTCCAACCTATGTGGTTAGGTCCATATATTTTCAAGTGTGTTATTGCAAAAAGGGCCTATGAGTTAGTCAATTTTGATGGAATTCCTTTGGCGCAGCCTAGGAATGGGATGTACCTAAAGAAATACTATGCTTGATCTCATGCATAGTGACATTGTGTACATAATATGTATAGATTTGTTCAGTGTGTTTGTGGTGTGTCTCTTTAGAGTTTCCTAAGGTTTATGTTGATCCCTTTTACATTTGATTTGCAAATATCGTCATCCCTTAAACTGTATTTTGGTTATGTTAATGGTGCTAGTCATAGTACTTAAAACCTATCCTTCACAGTGTGGGCTATCTTTGCTCCAAATGGCGAGTCAGTGAGTCTACAAGGGTTTTGTATTCGTCACTCTACCAACAATATCGTTGAGTATAGCGTAGTGGTCGATCTACTATCTGATGCTATTTCACATGGTATCCATTGTTTAATCATCAGACTTGAATCACAGCTCGTGGTACTACAACTTGCTAATATTTATTTGGTTAGAAGTTCTACCATCTTGCGTATGTTTTTAAGGGTTTTCCTTCTAGAAAGACAATTTGATTTCATACAATATGAACACATTTCTAGAAACCTAAATACATTAACAGATGTGTTTGCTAATCATAGTTTAGATAGGCATTTGCAACATATTTAAATAAGTTTCAATACACGTCACATCATTGAAAGGACAATAGGAACACAAATACACTATATATATATATGTGTGTGTGTGTGTGTGTGTGTGTGTGTGTGTGTGTATGTATGTATGTATGTATGTATATGTATATGTATACATACATACATACATACATACATACATATATATATATATATATATATATATATTATATATATATATATATATATATGTAGATATACATATACATACATACATACATACATATATATATATATATATATATATAAAGTTTGGTTTTACAAAATGTGTGCCCGAGACAAATATGGCCACACGACCCATATAAAAAATACATGCAAATATCTAAGTAGGCTAATCAAAGTGATCATGATAACAAGCCACTGCACGAGCTATCTTGCACAGTAGCCGACCAATACCGCTAGGCACTCCGATGGTGTGTTTCTGAAGTCACATCGGAATATGGTCTATCGTGGTCTCATCTATCCTGTGTATCAACCCCTCAGTGTGGAATTCTACCTCTGTTAGGATCTTGGCTACATTAAGATCCCGTAGTGCATCTCGTCCTACTGCAACAACCTGTGTTTGTTCTACTACTGCCTATGGCTGTTCTCCTGCACGAAGGAGATATGAAGCACTTACCAGTTGAACAGGCCCAATATTTGAATGAACAAATCAATAGTTTAAGTCTCAGAAACATAAAAAACACAATTTTTTTTTGTAAAACTTTCAAAAATTCAAATGGTTGAAATATCTTCTCTATAACACCCCATCGCTCTCCCTAAGGAAGCACGAGTTCAAGGTCATCATGGAAAACCATCCCTACATACAAATAATCATTGATCACAATGAATTGTCTTTGTAGCCATCCAAAGAAGGCTGGTGAGAAGTCAATTGCCAATGGACCTTCATGTCGAGATATATGATCTATCCACCTTCTCATCCATGGAACCCTCAGATCAATGGGCTTAAGTTTAATCTGCTAAGGCTGTAATAACGAAATTTGTTCTAGGGAAAAGAGACCAAGATGGAACTGTATCCAAATTTTTTCTTTCCCTCTCTTGCTTTAGATATTTGTTCTTTCATATTGACCAACACTCCCTCACTCCAATTGAAGATTGTTGGCTCCAAACAATCCACACCGTACTACATGTATGATCTTCTAGCTGCATGAAGTGTTGAGCTAGCCACCAATCTAGAAATGATGAATAATATCGTTCTTAAGGGGAAATGGGTTACATATTTTATGTTAATATTTCCATCTCTAGTTGGCTTGGATCGAGGTTTGAAGTAAGTGGTGATATAATTTTTCACCGTTTCTCCACCCCTTCTCCCACCTAGGATAGAGATGGGGGCACCTCTCCTGGATAAACATGTCAAAAAATATATGTCCTCTATTACTATCTCAAGCAGATGTTCCCCAAATCTCAATGTATGTGCTTGCACATCCCATGGATGAACAAGATATGTTAGTAATTCCATCTAGTGCTTATACCAAGAAGCTAGAATAATTTCAACAATCCACAATATTTTAGTGCCTGGATGGTAGCAGGATCATTAGATGCATTTAAATCCTATTCTTCATGCTCTCTTTCTCTCCAGATAAAAGCCATGTCGTGCTAATGAATACCTTAAACATTAAGAAGAGACTCATTAGGATCATTTCCATGCAAGAAAACTCATTTTTTTATAAGGGAAACTGGAAAACATTTTTTGGGTTTGCGCCCAACGCACCCTCGAGAGGAGAGACAATGCATTTCACCCCTCCCCTGTAGTATAGCTTCACTTAGGTGCAACACACCTTTCAACTATTTGGGCCTGCATTGGTCCTAGGGCGGTTTTTTTAAATCCCTAGGCCCTAAAAAATTCTCAAAACTTGCATGAAAACACAAAATGGGACCATGAATTGAAAGAGAAAGGCCTTAGCTCTTACCTAGAAGTGACGACACTTGAAATGGTCCACCGGATTGAGCACAATCAGCTGCATAAGATCAAAGGAAAAAACTACTCAGAACTCTCACTATTGGAGGTAAATGTGAAATGGTAAATATGAATAGTCATTTTGAATATTTATGGTTGTTTCTTCCATTATTTTAATCACATTTAATATTTTTACCTAGTAACAACCCATTTTTACCATGAAACAGGTATTTTTAATCTTTTTGTGATGTTATGAGCAGGTCGACAGTCGTTTTACAATTTTTCTCGTGTTTTGAATATATTATTTTGACCGAGGAGCACACTTTTATCACTTTTTCAGGCTCCATAAACCTATGAAAAAGGAACTCCCTCGAGTCCTCTTTTAGCTCTTTTCAGATTCCCAAAATATGAAAAGATTATCGAGCACTTGTCTTTTAGAACTCGTTAAAGTAAACGAAAATATGTCTACTCAGTATAAGTTTAACCCTTTTCCAGGCTGAGATACACTAACTATGAAAAAGGAATACCTTAGTCAAACACGGCTAAGAGGTTCTCTTGGGTATTATTTTATTCCTTTCCGGACCAAATGGACTATTTAGGAAAAGGAACATCTGGAGTTTTCTTTTCCGCCTCTTTTTCAAACTCTCTAAACATGAAAAAGATGTCGAGTCATACCTTCATTGGACTCGTTAAAACATCAAACAATTATGGACTCATTGTTCATGACGGGACCGAACCACTCCTTCTCTGGGTTCGTTAAATATTCTCAAAGGGATTCATCCAAAGGATGAACTTATAGATCAAGCATATGTTATCCTCCTCAAGCTTGTTAAAAAATAAAGAGGTACTGACTAGTATGGTTGGGGAAATTGGGAAAACAAGGTACTCCATTTGCTAATTGTAGCAAGTCACTTTTGAATATGACACTCTTCCACTTCATCTTTGTGGTTTTTGGGTTTGGAAATCTTCTTGTCTTTTGTTTTATCATACCATTTCAAAGTGTCCTCTTTTGGTTTTGGGTCAATGCTGCAAAATCCATTCAATGTCACCGTTGTGTTCAAGAGAAGTCATTCAATTAATATTTGCTACAATACTCTTAAGACTTCATTCTATGTTTGTCTTTCTTGATCCAGTTCCATATCGGCATCATTCTGGTCATTCTGTCTCAAATCATGATACTTGTTTTGTGTCTTTGATGGGGGATACATCAAGGCCCTCCTGCAATGGGTCACTTCCTGTCGACATCAGCTCATTATCCAAGAAGTTAACTTAGGAACATCCCTTGGTACCTTAGTGCTTGCATACATCAATGGCAAGTTTCCTCGTTTTGGGCGATAGGTTTACATCATTGGCCTTCAACCAGAAGTTTTTTTGTGGTGTTCAACATCAACTCATTTATTCACACCATACGGATTGTAATAGAGTACCTTGAGAGCCATTAACATCATCAGTGCTTTCTCTTGCGTTTATTAACAACTTACATCATTGACCGGTAATCATATGGTGTATACCATGTGTTAGCGCTTGGAATTCACCTAGGCTGAGATAGACAAACTCTCAAGGCTACATCAAACCATTTCACCTCGTCGTAGCTAGCCCTACGAGGTATGAGAAGGCTCTCTCGGGTCAGATTCGGTAGATCTTTCAATATGATAAGCTGACCAATTAGGAATAAAGATTTTAGGCTAGTAAATTGATAAGGGGGGTTGATTTAAGATTTTTGGTTTTTTGGTGGCAATTGGAGGGAATGCAATTCAGGGTGCGGGGATTGAGCACAGTTTTTGCAGGGGGATCTTTGGGGCAAGGTAGGAGTGAGCGCTGATGCCTTAATCTGAGATGGATGATCAGGGATGATAGGGAAGGAGCTAAAGAGGGCAAACAACCATTTGAATCCTCTCTAGATAGTAGAAAACATAAATTTTTGAACAAACTAAAAAGCTGAGCATGTCAAAGCATGTATTCAAACTTTACCACTTCATCTGTCCAAATAGAAGCAAAAGAGAGATGTAGAATACATAAACAAACTTACAATAACATGTAGAGAACACACCATCAACACTACAATCCACAAGAATCCACAAGGATGTCTGCAAAACCCTGGCCTTCTTCCTCTTGAAATTGCAAAGATAGATGTACAATATACAATGAAACTTTCTCCCCAAGAGTCCAACCTTCCAACCTCTCAAAATGACTAAGAAAACACATAATATAGGAAAGCTAACCTCTTCCCTTGCCT
>APFE031645349.1:115524-134844 GCA_000404065.3 Pinus taeda
TGGGTTGGGAAATCCTTTACCTCACAGTTGACCAAAATCACTTGACATTTTTAGCCGGGTTATGGGAATCAACTTTGAGTCATTTATCACCAAACCATCTGTCGTGTCGTTATGTGTTCAAAAGATCTGAAACAAAACATTCAACTGCAAAATACCTATCATTCATTATGTCATCATTGAGTCAGTCCTTACAACAACATTTCTTCAACTTGAACTATGGTTTCGTGTTGTGGGCTTGCCTGCAACGAGTTGCTTTCTATCGACATCAGCACATTATCTAGAGAGTTGACTTAGAAATCGTCAGTACCTTGGAGTCTGAATGCATCAATGGCAAGTTTCTCGCCTTCGACGTCAGTTTTCATCATTGACTTGCGATCGAAGGATTCTATGAAATGTTCGACACCGACTCATTCATTCACATCTCATGGAATGTGCTGGGTACTTTGAGAACCATTGACATTACTGGTGGTCTCTCTCACGCTTGTTAACAGTTTACATCATTGACTGGTAATCAAGTGGTTTCTACCATGTTCGACATCGACTCATTTATTCACATGGCTAGAATCGTACCAATTCGGGAAGTAGAGATGAAGACCTGGATCTAGTTTCCACCATCCAGGCTGTGAGGAGTTTTGTATTCATTATATTGTAGACCAATCATAAACAGATGGCTACGTCCATACTGTGTCTACACGAGTCTATGATTATGATGTATTATATCATTCCTGTATCAGAGTAGTTAGTCCAATAGTTAAAGTTTTGATCTGAGCATGGGAATGCCTACCTCAGCAATGATATGATCTTATACATGTATTTTGTGTTGAAAATTGCAGGTTCTGACCGGGCTGTCCACAAGATGATCCTAGAAATGATAAAGTACTTCACCCTTCCTATATGACTTAACACCCATATCTATTACAGGCTTCGTACTTTAGGGGGCAATCTGTTACACTCAAATTTGTCACCATGACTATCTGCAGTTAATATGGCTCCATCAATAGTCATATTATCCTCCTTGTCAAGCCTCATACCTCTGCTCTTCATGTCAAACTTCAAAAAGAGAGAAAGTCACTTAAAAACATGTTTATCTCTGGTACGCAGGTTCTCTCTACCTTGCCTGCGTGTACGCACTCCAAACACCCTGTACCTGCGTACTTGTACGCTCTGTAAACCAAAGGATGGGTGCATACCCCTGTAAAGGTCAAAAGGCGCGAGTTTCATCTTTAAAAAGTTACTTGTGGTCACTTCTAGAGCCTTGTAGAAGAGTGTTTGACGTGTATTGAGCGCCTCCAGATGGTTCATGCATCCCTATGATAGAGGAACTTATCCCATCAAGAGAGGAGCTACCCCATCCAAAAGAGGGAGTATCCCATTGATGTTGGAACTGAATAACTTCCTCTACAACACTATAAATACAGGCCTTGGGCCAGAGGAGGAAAAGTTGAAAGCTGAACATTCCAAAGGGTAGATGCTGCTGGAATTAGGACTTCCATTGTAAACTTGTGAGGAGAGATTACCATCCTTTCTTGTTGCCATATTGGAAGTGGGTGAGCTTGTCAAAGTAGAGGAAATCTCTTGTTGGACCCTGGGAGGAGCTTGCACAACACCAAGGCTCAGGTTGTAATGGTTCCTTTTTTGTTTCCTTAATACAAATTAGTCCATTCTTCTCAATGATTTGTTGTTAATGAATTATTTCATGTACTCCTTGGTCTATGTGATGAATATGCTTTGTTTTATGATGAATATTCAGGTGTTATGTAATCGTTTGCTTTGTTAGTGTATGCAGGTCTTAAAGTGAAGGAGGAGCTCATCTGGATTAGCAAGGCTGGACTACTACAACAAGCGTTGGACCTAAGGTAAGATCGGAAAACATTTGATCTCTCATAGAATAATGTGTGTTTAGAGAAGGATTGTTCTTGTTTGGTTTGTTTGTCACTAGAGAGTCTTAGACTCCTAGGGAGGTTAGGTTTGTCCGCAAACATAACTCTTTCCGCATGACAGGAGAGGTAGTACATGCTAGGGGCAGGACATGAAGCAGTCTCTCAATCGAGGACTACGTACATATTTATTGCCCAAGACATCCAAAAACGTTTGGAAGTCAAATTTCCATCACACATGTGAAGAGTCTATCGCTGAGGATAATCCTGTTCACTATAGCTATAGTGAACGGATCAGCTTCTCTGCACCAGGCATCACAGCTAACCATGAGCGTGGTAGTTGACTGTCCCACCACCGTATTTGATTGGTGTACTCCTCTTCTGGCTAGCATGAAAATCCAACTTACTTCCATCAAGAGAGGGTAGACGAAAAACTTCGGATATGGGACTATTCTGTGTTCTTTCTTTTTGAGAGGGCCCCTGCACTTTGTCCTAGAGTACCGATTTCAATCAGCACCCCACGAGATCCCCAAATGGGCAGGTGGGCTAACCTGATGAAACAGCTAGGAGGTGGGGAGGGCCCATGGACTACATTTGACGATGACTTCTTTTCCTAGTGGGATTAGCAGGTCATCACTGTTGATGACTACCCTTATGATGGGTTGGATTTCCGAGGAGATCCTGATCTAGCATTGCCACTGACCGCAGCATGGGGCGACATTGGTAAGCGGTTTTTGATTTTATGATTTTTTTGTGATTTTTCAAATATCATAATGAATTTTGAAAAAATATTTTTGATAGGATTCAAATGAGTAATATGATAATCATGTTCCAAATATTGGGCCGGTATGACTAGATGATTTCCCACGGCATAGATGTCGTGGCCGAGGGGTTGAAGAGGCAGCTACAGACACAGAGCGACTACTTCACACGGTTCAACGACACTTGGTGAGACTAACTCATGGAGTACCGATGGCAGCCATAGAGGATCTACCTGAAGATATGCAGTGTCATGTGGTTGGCATGCCACGAGACTGGGTCTGCACTTTTAGGCATGTGGCCAATGTAGTAGTTTCCTACTTAGCTGCTCATCCTGAGCCGGGGAACTAGATATAGTGGACATGATTATGGGAATTTGAGTCCAAATTTTGTATATTTTTTGGATAGACCTATGTACACTCAAGATTTTTTTATGATATATATATACAGTTTGGCTTTTTGATGCTTGATTTTATCATGATGAATGATTGATGTGCTAGTCTAATGCTTGATTAGCGATAGAATCAGCTAACCAATTATGAGATCTTGGAATGTGAAAATAATTAATATAAGTAAATGATCTTTGCAACAACCTCACCCTTAAATACTGGCGATATAAACATGGATCCCTTACCCAATAAACGTTATTCAGTTATGACACTATCAATTGTGAATCAAGATAAACTACCAACGAGTCAATTTCATGGGAAATTGCCTTATATAGTAAATTAATGATAGTAGTATACTCAACCATATTATTTGAAGCACGACCAATGCATACTCCCCTTGATACCATCAACTGGCCAGTTGGATAATAGAGTACCCAAGCTGCGAAAGCGAGGTTCCAACTGTGCCGACTAGCACCATCGGCGAATCTAAAATAGACCAAGTCATCCGTCAACACCTGCCACAGCAAATCAAAAAGTGTTGATATCAAAAACTCTCAATGAGATATGTACAAATATACACAATGTATAAAGAAGCCATTGCCTAGTTGCTACTTAAGTGAAGTACTTCCTGAGGTAGAGCATGTTTCGGGGCTCCGCCAACTTGTTTCCTTCAAAATTGATTAACTCATACGACCCTTTTTCTAAAACTCGTTTAATTATGAAGGGACCATACCACATAGGCCTAAACTTGCCTACTGCCAAAGCGTCCTTATCTTGGTCATAGAACAGGACAAGGTCGCCTTCAGTAAATACTCAAGGATGGACAACTTTATCATACTGAGTTTTAACCCTTTTCTTATGAGCCTCATTTATAGTGTCAGCATCTCAACACTGCTCATCGAGATGTTCCAAGTGAAGGAGATGCTCTTCGAGACTAGAAGTCTCTAGAAGGAGCTCAACAGCTAACTTAAGGGATGGGATTTCACATTCGATAGGAAAGATAGATTCCATCCCATAAACTAACTGAAAAGGTGTAAACCCTATAGTAGTCTTTACAGAGGTTCGGTATGCCCAAAGAGCCAGATACAACATAAGGTGCCAATTGGATCGATTTTTATAGATTGTCCTTTGCAGGACCGTCTTAAAAGTTTTGTTCACTGCCTCAACCTATCCATTGGCCTGAGGATAATAAGGAGATGAATTTTCCTGTTGAAAACCTAATTTGAGAGCCAATTCAGACATTAGTTGATTCTGGAAATGACTGCCATTGTCAGTGACATTCTCTCTCGGGATACCGAACCTTGAGATAATCTGATTGAAAAGGAACAATGTCATTGTTTCACTATCGTTTTTATAAGTAGGCATGGCCTCAGCCCACTTCGTGAAGTAGTCTACGACCACGATAATGTACTTGTGATTCGCTACTGAAGGCGGATTACAAGTTGTAAAATCAATACCCCACTTAGTAAAAGGACCGACAGTGACAAAGGGAAAAGGAGGAGCTAGATGTGCGCGCATCTTCCGAGTATAAACTTGACACGGGTGATAGTGTTTGACTGCCTCAACACAATCTTTGAAGAGCGAAGGCCAAAAATAGCTGACACGCAAGATACGCTTAGCTGTAGCAAGCCCTGATAGATGACCACCACAAGCTCCACTGTGGCAGTCATTTAACACTGACTCTACTTCCTCTAAGGTTAAACAGCGCTGAAGGATTGAATCAACCCCTCGACGATATAATGTATCACCAATGATAACATAATTTTTAGCTAGGTGACGTAATTTTCGATGTTCATCCTCATAGAAAGTAGAGGAAAACTTCGAAGTTTGGAGATAGACAATGATATCTCCATACCAAGGGTTGAGTGAAGAGACGAGGAATAAGTGTTCGTCGGGAAAACTTTCCTCATAAATATTATCCTCTCCACAAGTCAGCTCAGAAATTAGCTCAGCAAAAACCTTAGATTTCTTAGACTTGGCAGACAAGAACTCGAGATCAAATTCTTGTAGAATGACTATCCATCGATTATATTTTCCCCCACTCAGTTGCCTACTGAGGACAAACTGAAATGCATTGATCGTTGCTAAGACAAAAGTTTTGCATAACAAAATATAACGACGGAGCCACTGGACAGCATGGACAGCTTCCAAGGCCAACTTCTCAACCAGAGAATAGCGAAGTTCACGACCTATCAAGTCTCGGCTCAAATAATAAATCACATGCTCTGTGAGAGCATCATCTTCCTGAATGAGAAGCATACCAATGGTTGATTCTGCTGCAGCAAGATATAAAAGGAAGTCCCTACCATAATCCGGTGGAATTAAAAGCGAGGTAGAGACTAATGCCTTTTTCAAAGCATCGAATGAGCGCTACGCAAAGTCATCCCACACAAATGGAACTCATTTCCATAGCAAACACATGAATCCTCTAGTGATCTCGACATAGTTCGCTATAAACCATCTTAAGAAATTAGTCTTCCCTTGAAGACTTTGAAGTTGTCGAATTGAGGACGGGGGAGGCAACTGAATTGTTGCCTCTACCTTGAAGGGATCAACCCTAATCCCTTCATTTGACACAATGAACCCTAATAACTGACCAGACATAAACACGAAAATGCACTTATTGGGATTCAACCAGATTTTATAAAAAGGACATCGCTCAAAAACCAATCGAAGATGACTAGGGTGATCAGTTTCTTTTGAGAACGAGCAGCGAGATCATCCAAGTATGCTTTGATGATACGTTTAATGTCATGGAAAGCATATGGCATGGCCCACTGGAAAGTCGCTCCAACATTTTTAAGACCAAAAGGCATCTTTTTGTATGCAAAGGTACCCCAAGGACATATAAAATCTGTCTTATGTTGGTCTTCAAGACAGATAGAGATTTGATTATACCTGAAAAAACCGTCCATGAAGGAAAAAATCTCATTACCCACACACTCATCAATAATCTAATCAATGAATGGCATGGGGTAATTATCTTTCAGACAAGCCTTGTTTAGGTCTTTAAATTCGATGCATACTCGGATTGTTCCTTGCCTTTTATCCATAGGGACTGGATTAGAAACCTAATCGGTAAGAGGAACAGGGTATATAAAACCCGCCTTGAGCAGCTTCTCTACTTCAGCTTTAATGGCTGCTGCTTTCCTAGGATTAACCGGTCGAAACCTTTGATGAACTGGTTTGGCGTTTTCATACATCTTGATCTCATGTTGAACTATAGAAGGATCAATGCCAGGCATTTCTTCATAAGACCAAGCAAATACATCTCAAAATTCTTTGAAAAGGTCGGTGTAAATTTGAATTTCTTTGGGGGAACATTTGATTCCGATGAAGAGATTCTCAATCATGTTAGGGTCCCTAGAGATGTTTATGGATATCATTTTTGAAATCACCGAAATGTTATCTTTGGCACGAAAGTGTGCTGGAGCCAAAGGGTTTGATATCATACAAACATCACTAGTAAAGAGCTCGGAGAACCTAGATTCTACTTCCTGCAATGGAGGAAGAAAATGTGAACGATGGTGTAAGTCTTCCCAAGGTCGATATACACCCATCATTACTTCCAGGATTGCTTCTTAAGAAGGTAAAACCATATCTAAGCAGTCCAAGGCAGAGGTGGAATCAAGGGTCCAGGCCGGGGCCACATCACCATCTAACTCCTCTTCGAAAAAAGGAGTAGAGTGGTCATCTACAGAGTTAACGATAGATTGATATCTGAGCTCAGCTACAGACATAGGGAATTCCATTCCATTGACTTGTCCTTCAGCTAATGTGGTCGTAGGTGAAGACAAGATCCAAGGGTTCAAAAAATAATGAGTCTGAAAGAAATCTTCTCGAGGAGACTCCTTAGATGATGAAACGACATTGATTCGAGCAATAGGAGAGGGAAAATCAAAGGTACCCATCAATGAAGAATACATCCCAACTCCTAGATTCTCAGTAGGTAGACAAGGGTTATCCACTAAAGGAACAATAGAGTTAGAAGTTGCCTGAGGATCTACTTGACAATATTCCAGTTGATAATCCTTAACGATTTTCCCTTCATGAGGAAAGCAGATGACACGAAATAGAGTTGAAACAACGGTGTCCATTTCATATACCCAGTTCCTTCCTAAGAGGAGATTATAGTCTAGGTTAGCATCAATGACTTCTACTTCAATATTAACAACCTTCCCCCCAACACATATGGGAAAGGTTGGGATAATCCCATGCGGCCTATGAGAATGCCCATCAAATGTAGTTAGGAGGGTAGGTGAAGGAACAGTTGAAGGCGATCCAATGGCCTTCCAACAAGACATCGACATGATGCATGTGGAAGCTCCTTCACCAATAACAGTACGAAAAATGTTAATCTTCTGGTATGTAGAATTTATTTGAAAAGCCATATGATGAGGGAGTCACTTTTTGACATTTAACATGTCAAAAGTGAGCACTAAAGAGTTAGTTGGATCAACTGCCCCAATCGTCGACAATTAAGAACTTTATTGAGCTGGACATGACTAGAGAACCTCTAAAGCGGACATGGCATGTTGACTCTCAGCCAAATCCTCAACAATGGAGTACTTCTAGGTAGTCCTAGCGTTAGTATTAATAGTCATGCATTTAGTGGAACCTTTCAGTATCTGTGGTATAGTCTCGACAGGGGGTCGCTCAATATGAAGGTCGGTATTTCCAAGAGTAGTTTTATCCTTGGAAGTTTTGGCTTCACCATAATCACATGACCAAGTGGACACATGGACATTAGAACCCACCATGAAAACATTTGATGATTTCTCCCCCTCCTGGCTGCCCCCTGCGGAGGTACCCGGATTTGAACTCGCACCAGCAAGTAATTGCTACCCTTGGGGAAAAGGGTTAGTTAACACATCTTGAGAACTAGAAGTCCCTTGCTGCCCTAAAAAGCGTTGAGCATCCTGAATCTTTGGGCAGAGATGAGTTAAATGGTCTCCACTACACATCCTGCATGGAAACTTTACTTTCTTTCGAGACTCATTTCTACCACCACCAGCATTATTGCTGGATTTATTTGCATCAGCCTTCCCATCCTAATTATTTTTCTTACCTCATCCTTTCTTTTTCCCATTGGAATTTTGATTTCCTTTGGGGTTATCAGATTGGACGACATTAATCGAAGAGGGTTGGGAAGATGAAGGGTTAGACAATGTGACTTGGTTGTTAGGAGCAGTTTGCAAAGACAACTGTTGCAATTGGCTCAACAAGTTCACCACATTTGTGTCTACTGATCCAACGATACCATCCGCATGGGGACCTGGCTTCGATTTGGCTATATCAACCTTATACCTAGGAGCATCTACCAAGATTTTTTGTAGGATCCCAGACTGAGAGTAAATCAATTCTAATTTTTGGGCCCTAAAAATAGCTTGCTCCTCAAAATAGACTCTGGACATGGAGACATCCCTAGATATTCCAGGTTGCAAAGATTTCAAAAACCATTCGAGATGGTATTTCAAACGGATTTCGGCTTTAATGAGGCTCTTTCTCCATCTCCATTCTTGAATATGGTAAAAAATGTGAGTTGTCGTGTCCTGATGAAAAGTGGCCAGAAGTTCAATTTTGGCATCATAATAGATAGGCAACTGGAAATGATTTAGGAAAATATTAGCTAAGTCCGTGAAAGATGTAAATCTGCCCCCTGGCAACTCTATATACCACTTGGCCGCATTTCCAGTCAATGTGGGTTGAAAAAGTCTTAACCTAATTGAATCATCAATAAGGGAGTTTGATGAGCACCACAAATGGAATGTGGTTACATGGTCGCCTGGGTCTTCACCGCCTTCCCTTTGAATTTTGGAATGTTTGAAGGGAGTTTAGTTGGGACCAAAGGCCAGGCCTTGTATTTGATTGGATCATTTGTTAATTTCGTGAGATCTGGCAAGTTCAAAGTTGCCAGAAACAGAAGCCTAGGAGGAAATTGGGGATTCCACCCAGACTAGGTAGAGCTCCCAAAGTTCTGAAAAGATTAGCCTGGATTTTTAAAGGCACTAGGTTGCTCGAAGTATCTAGCAGAACTAGCTGAACCAAAAGGTAAGCCTTGTGATCTAGCGAAACTCGGAGTTTGACCAACTCTGGCCACAAAACCTCCATAACCAACGAAGCTTTGTCCTAAAGGATTATAAGGAGTCGATAACCCCTGATAAGGATTCCAAGCAGAAGCTAAGGAAGGAATACTTCTAAATGAACTAACCATGGAGTATGGCCCATTCCCTTGTTGGCCGAAAAACGGATTCCCAGTTCCCATGCTACTAACCACACGATTAGTTTGACCTTGAAAAGGATTACTACTTTGTCCTGTAAAAGAAAAAGGCATAGATCCTACTGTTGGGTTATAATGTGGTATATGACCACTTCTGAAAGGAAACCCTAGAATGAAGTCGATCCACCCATCATGGATGTTGAGGCACTAAACGGAACTGATGGAATACCCTGTGAATGGGTGCCAAACGGGAAAAATCCAGAACTAAAAGCATTGGTTTGGGAATTTCCACTCATAGAAGGAATGGAGCTAGACCCAACTAAGGATGTGCTAGCAAAAGACCCAAATAAGGAATCAAAGGGGATGGAAATAGTCCCTCCCCCTTCTACTGATCTTGGAGTCTGCATAGTTGTAGCACTTGTAGTAGAAGCCATGCTTCTAGTAGTGGTCATCGATGATAAGTGCATAATGTGACCTAGACTTGATGGTCTATGCATCAGAGTCCCAACGTATCATAATACTTCTGGATAACTAGAAGGTAGGGGAGAATTCAGAGCCTCTAATGACTCTATGAGTTCTTCTACCTCTACATTATCTTAAATCTGAAAGAGAACTCAAGAAAGAACTAGAGTGTTCCTCTATTATTCTGTGGAAGTAACAGGCCTATTCTGAACACTAATGCCCCTGAGAGGAGGATCAATCCCTGATGCGTCAGCTGCCATAGGATGAAACCGACCAGCAGTATTACCTCTACGCCTTCTAGGAGAAGGCTCTAAACTTGGTGGTGAAATACCACGAAGTCTTCGAGAATGTCTAGGTGATCGGTCAGCCACTTTAAATTTTTTATTAAGATCTAACTAAAGACTCAAAAAATTGAAAGCTGGGCCAACTAGGAGCACAGAGCACACACTATAAACTCCCTAAAAGATATCAGCCAGTCAAACAACTTTCAAGTATTTCCACTCCAGGTGATGAGGATCAGAGACCAAAATATGAGAAAGTGAAGTAAGGGGCCTTTTGAAGATAGTCTGCGATAATGACGGCCTAGTCCTATCAGCGAAGGAAACAGAGGAAGTTACGCTGACCTCCTAACAATAGCCTGCGTTGGTGCAAGCCCCCAAGCTTCGCAAGGGTGCCCTCCAATAATACCGTTGAGAGTGATACAACGTCGACCTCAGGTGCCATGGGATTCCCCTCTGTAGCCACCTGTGTAGATCCCTAGGGGTAGAAACTAAGGTTACCAACTCGTATCAGAAGCCAGGCTTAACAGTATTGATGTAAGATCCGACAAGTAGGAGAGGGGTATCTCTCTTCATTGTCTTCAAAAACCCTCGTGCTTAACTCCAAGATCTAGAGCTTTCCTGGTCTCCCTAATGCTATTGGATTTTCACTCACTATTTAGATTCCTATATTTGACAGTTTAAATGGCCTTGGAGAGTTATCTCTCCACTCACCTAATCCAAGGCCCTAAAATATCCTAAAACTTGTTGGTGTGTCTAACTTGACAATTATAAAAAGTTCTAGTATATTTTAATTAGCGCTTGCTTTTAAATGGGTTTTTCTTTAAGTCAAGTGATAAGCGGAAGTGAAACTAGTGGTGTTTTGACGCCAAAGAAATTAATAAAAACCAAACTATATGCAAATGCAATTGTTTTTGTTTTTCGATGAAAGAAATTTTTACTAGGTTTAGAGGAACTTCAAAGAAAGCAACAATTTTTATTTATTTTCTTTTACCCATGCTTCACACTCACAAAAATTAACAAAACTATGGATGCCTAAAAAGATGCACAAATTTATCCTAATGTAATAAGTACATGCTGATGCAAAACTCAAAACTACTCTTAAGTCAAGAAATGAAAGTTACTTGTTTATCAATTTCTAATTTGCCACTTAAGATGTTTAGATGGAATATAAGTTGTTGATACTCATTTTTTCCAAACACTAAAAGCAAGTTTCAATACAAAGAAAAATGCACTTTCACTCACTAAAAGGAAACTAAATCAAAACAAAGTTCAAGAAAGCCAAACCAAGTTTTGAAGAAGTTTTCTTCAAAAGCAAAACAAAAATGACTTTTCAAAATTGCTCTAGATAAGACTGAAACTTTATGATCGAATAATAGGCAATGAAACACTTGGCAAGTTTGCAACACAAAACAAGTGATAACTCAACAAAAATGGGTTTTGAAATGCTCTTAAAAATAAAAAAGTAGCAGCAAGAGCTTGGCAATAAAGACCAAAAGATTGAAAGACAAATTTCAAGAAAGTGTGAACCAACAACTTTCGGAAAGCAAGAAAAGAAGATGGTTATAAACATGCAAACCAAAAAAGTCACCAAAACAAAACTTGACACAAAGATTGAAATAAACTTTTCTACCTTGAAAGCACAGAGCAACCAAGATTCCTAGCAAGAAATCTTGTGTGCTTAAGAAAAAATGATGATGTTTGCAAGAAAAGCAAATAAGACCAACACTTTCCACAATCAGAGAGAATTTGAAATCAGATACTTGCCGTAAAACTAAATACAGACATAGAAAAGTAACTGTTCAGGACTGAATGAGACTAGCAGACGAACCTCCAGAAACAAAAAGATTTGAAAATTCTTGAAAATTATAAGATATACGCGACAGTGTTAATGCACAGATGCATGTATACATGACTTAGTCTAAGGAAACATGTGTACATACGCCTCTGTAAACTGATAAAACAACATATATAAAAGGTTTCAAGAAAAAACAAAAAACAGTCTAAAGAAATTAATCAAAGTTACAATTCAAGTTCCTACAGGAACAGACTACACAGTCACATCAAGCAAACAGACAGCTAACCCCTGATTGGCTTGAATAAACCCAAACTAGGAACGACAATACTGTTGTCCCCAGTAGAGTCGCCAATTCTGTTAAGGGACAAATTCCCCTAGGGTCTTGGGTTGATACCCTAGCAGATTGGAGGTTATCTATACAGAGAAACACACATTCCATGCAGTGATAATGCTAATATAAGCAAACTCTATGATAAGAGGTGTACCTGAGGTCCTACGTTTCAGAAGATCCTTCCAGGGTCCAAACCCTCTCGGAGTTCCTTTTACTCCTTCAACCTTTAAACAATCAATTCAAGAAAGTACAACAGTATATGGACTAAACATCATAAAGAAATCATCTTCATAGTATATTGAAAGGTAGTTAGTTATGCAATTAAACAACCATTCATATATGATTCCTAACATAGATATCATAAACATGAAGAAGATTTATATCAAGAACAAAGACAAGTGTTTCTTTTATTATAGACAAATAAAGTACAAAAAAGGAACAATTTCACCTGATTCGTCCTTTCGCAGGCTCCAAGCAGAACTGTTCTCTAGATTCGACCAGTCTCAAGCCTTTAACAAACTCCTTCCATGACATACTCCATGATATCTCAAGTAGTAGATAGACATCATCACACAAGGAAACAAGGGTTTCCTGTAAATGGGGGAAGTGCAGGAGGCAATAGGATATTCAGACCTAGTCAATGAAATCTCATCATAGTAATATTTCTCTCTCTTTTATCCCCTTTAGGCCTTCCCATTGAAGCCTTTTTATACTTCTCCCAAAGTAGTTTTTTAGTTGGGAATTCATTGGGAATAGTTGGGCCACAGGCACTAACAGGTAATCAACTATTAAAACCCGTGATCTCTTCCTGAAATTAAGGAGATAAATTATTTTTAAGTGTTTTAAGACATATACGTGGGTTGGGTATACACAGACCCATGTACACACGTATTTAGCTCAGGGCAATGTCACATATAGGGAATTAAACACTATTTTTAAAACTTTGGACTAGGTCTAGAAGGATGGGTTGCCCTAGGCCATAAGTGCAGCATCACAAACATCAAGAGTGAGATTTGGAGCTATAACAATTGTTTCATTAAATTGTAGTATTCAGAACTTTGGGTAGGAGATAAATGGGTGGACAGACTTATACATCTTGGATGATCTGGACTCCCTATATTATGCTTACAGATAGTAGATTGGTCTTCTTTCTGGGCAGCCTTATAAGGCACATCATTATGGTCAAACAACTTTTCTAAAGGAACTAGACCCTTAGGTATCTGATTGCTGGGCAGTTGGACAATGTTGTGCTTACCAATTTTGTTTCTAAGCTGGGATTGGGGACTTTCTTCAAAGGCTTCATTCTTTTGGTCAATTTGCATTTCAGAGAATTCATCAATGACTTGAAGAAATCTGTTCACTTCATCATCATCTTCAAAAACTTTCCAATGTTGGACATTATCAGGCAAGGATGGTCTATATTTCATTTGGACTTCATAGACTAGTGTGGGAGGCATGGGAGGGATAAACATGCTATCAGACATAGCAAGGGAATCGACAAGCTAATTTTTAACTCTAGGGATATATGAGATACAAAAATTATCAAAAGAATCTTTGAGTCTCCACACCTCATCTCTATATGCTTTCAGCCTTGTTTGGTTTTCTTGAAACGTTTTTTTCACTTGCTGAATGATTAGATCAGCATCTCCAGACACCTTTATGTTTTTGATTCCTCTGTCTTTTGTTGCGTTAAGACCCAATATCAGAGCCTCATACTCTGGTATATTGTTGGTGACTTGGAAAGCCAACTTAAAAGACAGAGGTGTGCTTTCTTGTTTTGGAGATATCAACACCACCCCTACTCCTACAGTCTCCCTTGAACATGCTTTATCAAAGAGAAAATCCCAAACCTAACTTCCTTGCTCTCCCTCCGCCTAATTCACTGGTTTCTTGATCTACATTGAGGCCTTCCGTGATTCTTTAATTTCGAGGATACATGCTCCAACATCACTGTCCACAGCATAAATGGGATTATTAGAGGGATTCTTCTCATCACTTATGATGTAGGCCAACTGTGCTTCTCTATAAAATCTCCTGCTTTCCCCTCCAAAAACTGGGATAGTGGCATAAGATAAATCATTCTGCAATGTCCCACCTAGTCTCTTAATCCATCCTCTGGACAGTAGCATGCCAAACTTAGGAGGGACATTTTCTACCACAATGTCCATCACCATGCTTTTCATGGGCAGACGAGTTAGGTTAATGGCTAAATATTTGATTAATCCTAGACATTTTACCTTTCTTGAATCAAAGGAGAATAGATCATGATATGGTCTGGTGATATCAAGGCTCAACTCCTCCATCACCACTTTGGGCATCAAATTGTGGCTTGACCCTATGTCCAGCAGGAAATTATGGAGGATTTTTTCATGAATGGTCAAGGAGACATAAAATGATGGGGACTTATCATCAACATACACAGTCATTGGGCTAAGCACAATTGCAGCCTTGTCATCTTGCAAATTGACATAGTCGGTGGGGTCTTGTATGGCTTTCAGCTCAAGAGCATCAAGGATATACTTTCTAAAAACTTCACTCTTTGCAAGTTCTATCAGAGGCATAGATATTTTTAACTTCTGGACTTCTGATTCAAAGCTGAAAGGGGAAGGGAACTTGTCAGGACCTCTCACTTCTTGAGCTGGAGCTTTGAGGATGACTGGGTCAGCTGCTGGTCTCCTCTATATGATGTTCTGTTGCTCTGTTGGGACAACAGTTTTTTGGGTAGGATTCTCCTCAACATTGTTTGATCTTGACCTCAGATTGTATCTTTGTTGTTCACCAGTCTATAGAACAACCTCTCTATCCCACTCTTGACTGGTTTGGTCTTGTAATAATGATTCTTCATAGGCAGCCAATGTAAAAAAGGCAGCACTACCTTTATCTTCCATGCAATGAATTTCATCCTCTTCTTCAAACTGCTCCTCTTCCATGACTGCATTCTAGAAAGGAGCCTTAACTTTGTGTTCTTCATTTGCTTCCTTATCCCTCTGAATGATTTTCAATTGTTCATTTGCTCTTCTGAATGGATTTGTATTCCTTGGAACAAATGCGTTTGGAAGCCTTGCTTTTCTAGAGTTCTGCTCAACCTTCGGCTTAGATATCTCAGCATCCAGTGACTATCATCCTATTCATTTTATATAATTTAGGCTCTGAAGATGAAGCAGAGGAAGAAGAAGCCTCACCTCTCTGCCTCCTTCTATCAACATTACTTTTGAGCTTTTCTGCAGCCATGATATTCGATTCCACCTCTAGGGTTGCATCTTGCATTTCAGCTAGAGTGGCACATCTCCTTTCTCTCAATAGCAGGCAGAAATCAAAGTCAAAAGCATTGGCATAGGTGAATTTGGCAGATGTGGGGGTAGGATTTACTTTAGATGGTATTTTACTATGCATATGGTTACATGTTTTATTAAAATCAGGCAATGATTCCCCATTTTCCCTCTTCAGGTTACCAAACTCAGTATGGTAATATAGCAAGTCTTTTTTATCTCCCCAATGTTTCAGAAATACATCATCTAATGCTTCAATATCTGTTATAGACATAGGGGCCAGTTCTCTGAACCATTTTCTAGCTTCTCCATCAAGGCTCTGGACAAACTTTCTCATCCACACATCATCCTCACTGATATCTAGGTTATCAATATAGCTATAAAAAGACTCAAGGTGTTCTTTAGTTGTTACTCCCTCTGTACCAGTGAATTTAGGCATGTATTTTTGGTACTATCCTATAAGCATGCCATTTAAAGGAACAGGCAAGACTAGGGGCCCATACCTAACAACAATGATCCTTTCCATCTTTGTGGGTGCCTGTTGGCCTGCCATGACTAAGGTAGGTGAAAGGATACTGGTAGATTGGATTGTAGGAAACAAGGGAATGGATGACAGAGATAAAGAAATATGATGGACTGTATGGGAAGCCTTCTTTGGACTGAGATCCAAAGGGGAACTAAATAAACAAGGAGCTTTATGAATCTCTAAAGGTATTTCTTCACTAACAATGCTAGGCTCTATATCTTCAAACTGTATATTCTCAGCTATAGGCCCTTCTTGCAGAGATACATAAGGTCTTTTAGGCTTACCTGATCTTGATTCTCCTTTCAATGATGTTTTCTTCTGCTTAATAATCTTCTCAGGGTCAGGCACTAGATCAGCTGACGATTTCTAAGGATTTCTCTGGGTATGCCTCACAATCTGAGCTAGAACTATAATGTGGAGTCGCCACTAGGTTGAGCCTCCAGTAGAATCGCCAGATAGATGATTACAACCAGAAATGTGTCTAGACTTTGTCTATCATCAAAGCTGGAACTGTGTCATTCTCCTAGGGAAGCTGAGCTTCAATATCCTCTCCCCGGCAATGGCACCAATTAATGTTATCACCCCAAGAAACTCTCCTAGGTTATATCTCAGAGATGCTCGGGAACATTACAAATTAAACTTATGTTGGAAAAGGATGAATGGAAGGAATGATGCTTGTTCAAGCCAGATAACCACTCCTACTTTGCTTGACTCTAGACATGCGTGAACACCCCCAGACTACAAGGCTTTGACCACCAATTACTCACAGTTTAAGGATTGGGTGAATATGGAGAATACTAACCACAATAGTAGATGCACAAAACCATGTGATGGCTGGTTGCAACCAGTAAAGAGGTCTGCAAATATAATTCCCTAATATACAGATAGGATGACAGCTCTATGGCATTAGATGAAAAGAAACCTAAATAACTCATTCACTGAGACATGCAAGACTCTAACATAGAGGTAGGATGACAGCTCCTCTAATGTTAAACATCAAGAGTTCAGGAAAACTGCATATCAGGCACAACTTGGAACAGAATGGAAATGGAAAGTGAGCAATTAACAGCAAAAGAAGCTTGAATTAGCTGAAAATGAAGACAAGACTCTACAAGTATCAAAGCAGTTACAGTCTCCAGAAGTTGAACCTTATGTCAAAATAACAACCATCAACCCTGATTACATCTTGTTTATGGGTATATATAGAGTTTCATTACAAAGGCACTTGGCCATTCTAGGTGTGGAAGGGTCATAATTGACCACCAACCGCTTTAACTACCTGACAGAACTTCTAAGTGAAGTTGCTTGCTGTAGCAGATGAATTTGATCCTTTCCTATTCTCTGTTTTCCTTCTTGGGTAGGTGAAGTGCCATGTAGAACGAAATTCCATAACTTTTAAATGCGGTTATCTACTCGAACCCTGTCTTTTTCCATCTCAGCCATGTTGTCCGTGGAATGTGGTTGTCGAGGAGAAAATGCACCGGGTATTGGTATCTGCTCACCTTTGTCCTTCAGGTGCATGGGACAGTTCAAGGATGTGGATAGTCAGGTCAGATGGAGGAGGGAGATCAGTCATCAGATCAAAGGATAAATGGCGGGGATCACTCGACGGAGAGTATCGGGAGGAGGCGGGAGTAGGATTATCATAAGCCATTGGATTTCGGGTGCACAGATCCTATGGCTATTGGGAAGAGGAGATGCACGGGAGTTATCATGTGGCGATGGGAGGCTAAGTGGTAAGTGGTATTGCTCGCACCAGCGTTGGGGGTTGGGTGGCACGTTAACGCACTGCTATGTTGTGGTTGCAGGGGAAGCGGATGCCGTCCGATCGTGGTGGATAAGATCGAATGGTGGGTATTTTATTGCGCAAGTCACTTTATCTAACATGACAGGAGCCGTTGAATCGGCAGGGAGAGTTAACAGATATGATTTAGAGGTGTGGAAGGGGGTTATGGGAGTGCAGGTTCATGTGGACATGGTTACATGATGGTTTTAAGCTTCGCACTCAGGGCCTGAGGGAACATGGGTTTACGTAGGGTTCTAGAGGAAAACGGGGGCAGCAGGAGTGGACGAGAGTAAGTGGGATAAAGGAGAAGAATAAAGATGACCATTTTTTGAGTTTCCTTTTGAGCATTATCAATATGACCAGGCTTATATCGGATTTTCAAAAGACCATAGTTATAGCAGGGCTAACAGGAAATAATACTGGGGGGAGTGAATCAACATTATCAAATCAATAAGTTAATTTTAAAAAGAGATTTGTATACACTACTTCAGCTAAGTGAGCCAGCATGTATACATGACTATACTTAAGGCAACCAACGTATATGCAGAGAACTTTTGATTTACCCAATTTATCATGCATTGAACTTTAACCAGTATATCAGAGATTTATTAGACAGTGTAGTAAAAGAAAAATAAAGCATCACACATAAGCAACACACATGAACAACAAGATGTAAGGTGGAAACCCAATGTGGGTGAAAACTACTTGTTACTATTGACTCTGTCTTCTTTTAGTAATAATAAAATATGTTTACAATTTTGTACTGGTGAAGACTTATACCAGTACACAGACTTCTACCTGTAGAAGGTTACAACCTTCTCTCATTCTCCACCTTCTCTTGGAAGGTAGCTACAACCCCCTAACTCTTGTACTAGCCAATATGTTTACTAGTATGTAGGTTGTGACCTACAAAAGGCTATGAACTTATTTCTTCCTCCAAGGACCACATTTCATAAATTTTTAGATTGGATCCATAAACAACATCATAACTGTAATTCAATCATCAAATACATCTGCATCAACCAATCACATTCTAAACCAACCACAACCGAATCAATCAATCACTTTGACAACCCATCAATTTGATCATTCGGAATATTGTCACCAGAATACAGTAATAGAACCTAAACCAGAACCCGAAACTCTACAATAGCAATCAGAAACAATTGAAACATATTTTATAAGGTATATGCTACTTCCATGTGTCAAACCTTTGTGTACACGCGCATTTCTCAAAGCCAACTAGCGTATACATCTGTAAATATTAATTCATAATTCTCCAGCTATTCCAGACTTTTGTAGATAATGCAATTGAACTTTGTTTCTTGCTGAACCAAGACACTAACCTGGAACCCATATAGAATGCAACACCACTAGTGCTTTTTCTGTCATCAACACTTCATGCCCAATTAGCATATAGATATGCATGAAGAGTAAGATCTGTATCTCTACGATACCATAAACCAAAGTTCTGTGTTCCTTGAAGGTATTTGAAAATCATTTTGACTGCCTGAAGGTGTGATTCCTTTGGATTTGCTTGGAATCTTCCAACTATTCCTACTGCATGCATGATTCCAGGTCAGGTACCTGTTAGATAAAGTAGACTACTAGTCATGGATCTGTAA
>APFE031645349.1:138613-152402 GCA_000404065.3 Pinus taeda
GGGGCGGGGGGGGGTGAATCAGTAATAGTCAAGTCAATAATATTTTTCGTTTCCTACTAAAATTTGTATAGGCTACTTCAATGAAGGTAACTTGTGTGTACACGCAACTATGTTTAAGGAAACCAGCGTATATCCAACAAACTTATGATTCAGTTAATTCATCATATGTTGATCTTTAATATGTGCATTAGTACTTTATTAAACATTAAACAATAACCATGTGCATTTAATAACAAAATGAACCATCACACAAGCAACACACTTGAACACCAATATTTAAGGTGGAAACCCAATGTGGGTGAAAACCACCTACTGCTATCATCTCTGTCTTCTTTTAATAATAAGAAAATCTATTTACAACATTGTACAGGTGCAGACTCATACCAGTATGCAGGCTTCTACCTATAGAAGGTTACAACCTTCTCTTGTTCTCCAGCTTCTACTGGAAGGGAGCTACAACCCCCTAGCTCTTGTGTTAGCTGATATGTTTACTAGTATGCAAGCACCGGCCTACAAAAGGATACAACCTTCTCTCCTCCTCCATGGACCACATTTCATAAATTTTCAAACTGGATGCTCCTAGTACACAACAATACACATGAAGGCCATGTTTCATCTAATTTTCATACTGGACCCATTATCAACATTGAAGCTCAAAATCAATCACCATTACACTACAACCATCAAATACATCTGCATTAACCAATCATTGAAACTCAATCATAAAACTCTGAATCACCCACAACTAAATAACTAAAAGCCCATCATCACTGAAGCAAATCATAATCAATCAATCTGAACATTTAGTATACTGTCATTAAAATACAGTCACCAGAACCCAAAGCAAAACCCAAAACTCTGCAACAACAAACAGAAGCAACTCAAACATACTTCATAAGGTATACGATACTTCCATGTGTTGAACCAGCATGTATACGTGCTTTCATCAAGGCCAACCAGCATACACATCTATAAATATTCATTCATAATTTTGCATCTATTCGAGACTTTAGTTATACCCATATCATAATATTTACAGAACAACACGTGCGTCAGTATTCAAATCTAGACTATACATGATCAAACCACATAATGATAATTCATTTCAAGCCTTAAGATCCTAATCCATCATTAGATCTTATCCTTCATCAACCGCTAAGGTTCATCCTTGGTTCAGATCAAGCACAACACCATAAGCCAATAACTTGCATACTAGATCTCACATTCATCAGATATTTGATACTTGCACACTTGACCTAATGATCTTCTCCTACTTGTATAGTTTTAGGTTTTTCTCAATACCATGGACCAAAACCACTTAGGACCAATACCTAGGACCAATACCATGGATCAAAATACCATGGACCAAATACCATGGACCAAAAGCTTAGTTTTCCAACATATATGCACTTTTCCTTCTGTGAAAGTCTGTGTGTACATATACACAACTTATATACAGTGAACCTCCGTGTATATGCAGCTTGGTCAAGGTGAACCTACGCATACATCTCTTTCTTCATTCTATGTAGACTAATTTGTAATTCTTTGCTATTAACCTACTGTACTATGATCTTTCATCTGAGAGAGTTGCCATTGTGCATTACTTCTGAACTGATTCCTGCATTTTGTCACATCGGTAAACACAACTGCCATGCATTCTATCCCATCTGCTACCTCTTTTGTAGATTCAGCTAGTTACCATATACAAGTAAGTTGTTCTGCTACAGGTGGGTTTCCATCAAGTACAACACATGCATCATAATGCCAACAATCTCCCTCTTTGGACTTGATGGCAACCTTGTTGGTGTTGATTACTGCAAGCTATAGAATCTGTTAGGGATAACAGGCAACACCAAAATACTCTCCCCCTTTCACATCAAGGGCAAAGGGCAGACAAGATAATCTCCCCCTTTGATATCAAGAGAAAATGGCTGGCCGAAATGAAGACTTTCATATCTGAATAGTTGAACATAAATATTGATCATGCTCCCCTTAAGCACATGCTGAATTCTCTGATTAAACTCCCCCTTTGTACATGCTAAGATGCACTATATCATCCATGCTCCCCCTGAGCACATGTAGAGTCTACAAATATTTTCCAAAAGAATAACATGACTCTATAACTCAACTAAGTGACTTGGACCTTCCTATCACCAATGAATCATATATTTATCAATCTCCCAACCAAGTTGAGATATACCAATTGTTTATACATGACAGAAATATAATTACATCATCCATCCCACGCAAAGTGGGGATACAAATTACATCATATGACCAAAAAGGACTCATCAAAAAAACAAAATATTACATCATGGGTCTTTATATGACCTTTACATCAAATGAAATACATGACATTTATAACAGAGACTGAATGTCTAAACAAGACCATGATAGTCATCAGCAACTATCATACACCATGTATGATCTGCACCATAAGAATCTATCAACAACATCTAGACCAACAACCTATATATGTTCATCATTAGTTCCCAAGATATGATAGTGTAAATATCATTAACCTGTGACAAAGTATGCCGCATATAGATATCAACTCATCCTCTTCATCTCATCAAGATCAACTTGCTTCATTTCCTTAGTAAAAGAAGCATTCTAAGCGTATGTCATATCTCCAAGTAATAGCACAAAATCATTCACATCATATCATACATATGTGAAACACCATAGTCATCATAACATCATCATCAAGTACTACATGATCTTTCCACAAGAACCTTCAATATATCAACCATGTGTCATCACTAGGGAACATCCCACATTTGATAAGCATCAATGATGATAATCAACATATATGAGTATCAACCTATCATCATAGGAACTAATCATCATTAAGTAATTCATGTCTTCATGTGACCTTCAATAACACCATTCTCTTGGCCAACCAACAATATTTATCAGTATGCAACTTAATTAATCATCCATGTATCCAACATATAATATATCCATCAAAGAGATAGCAATATGTATCTAGGAAACCATGAGCTCATGGTCATTTGTCAAGATTCCTTGATATCATCAACAACAACAATCCTCAACCATGTGAGAACCAAAAACTATAGGAATCCTACATCACAACTGCACCATATGAACTTTATGCATCTTTCAAGGCATGATGACATCAACATAAAAGAAATGACTGGCTCATCATCAATTAATGAAGTTGTGTACTCAAGCTTTGTACTTCTCCTTGTCCTTATGAAGATCACCATGTAAGCAACATATATGTACTATATACATCATCAAAAATTCATCCACAAGCATCCATAAATCTGATCTGAATAACAACTATGTAGCCCCAATCAATACAAGTATCATCAGAGATTTCATCATGGGCAACTCATAACTGTCAGATAGCAAGATGTATCAATTTAAACATTTTAGCCACATAAGCATCATCATTATTGAAAAGACTTCTAAACATAATGCCAACAATGATTTCTTAGAAGCATAGCATGTTCTCCCCCTGAACCTATTCCACCCATTCACTGTTAGATTTGATCATCACATATATCAGTAAGAAGTATCAAGGCATCATCATTAATCAGATATACATCAAGTTATCAACAACTTGTGGGGATAAAAAACACTTCTAAATAGCATCCACAAACTGTAGTCATCTATCATCACAACAAAAAAGATAACTGATAATTGTCAGAATCATATCAAATCAATTTTTCTGAGTTTGTCCCACTGCATTTTTCTTCAAACCACATATGCATGATTTTGCAGCTTCTGACTCGCGTATATATGCAAATTGTCTTCATGAAACTTGCGTATGAGATTTAGAACGTTGAATTTTCATATTTTTGGCTTCTCCTGAGTCTGTCATGTCTATACATAGTGCCATGCCACATTTTTCTGACCATACTTCCTTCTTCTTCCATATCTTTGAGCGTGATGATGTTTTCTCCTTTTGGTATGGTGCCCAAAATTTTCTCCTGTGTTCCTTTTCTATATGTCCAAACTTGTTACATGCATAACATCTTACATGTTTCATATTTATTCTATAGCACTCAATGCCTTTGTGACCAAACATATTGCATGAAAACAATATCCCTTAAAGTACCTAGAAGTTGATGATCTTTTTGAGTGATGGTCTTGAACCATTCTACTTTCACATCTCGCTGCAAAATGTCCAAGATTATGACATATAAAACATTCAACATTATTCATTTGAGGAAATGAGGAAATAACCGAATATCACTTCCATAGTTAGGAGTAAAACAATTCTTTGAAGAATTTCCTTCCCTAGTTGTTGGTGGGATTGACCTCTCATCTCCTTGTTGAGAATTTCAAATTTTGCATTAGAGCTTCTTGCCTTACTTTGTGAGCTCGATTCACCTTCAACAAATTCATGAAAACCAAGACCAGTTTTGATGGCAAGAGACCTTTGACTACTAAGAATATCATCAAAAATCTTAGTACTACCTTGAAATCGTAAAAGCTTATCCTTTTCTCCTAATTTACCTTTTAGGATATTTACCTCAAATTGATATTTCTGTTCCTTTTCAAGATACTATTTCTTCATGATTTATTTAGATTTTCTTCCTTCTTCCATCTGTTGCCTTAATTCAAGAACTTTGTTTTCTTGTTCTTCAAGATATTGGAGTAGTTCTTCATTTTTCTTATCTGATTTTTCAAGATCTTCTTTTAGAGAAAGGATCTTAGCTTCAAGGCTTTCATAGTATTTGGATCTATCTTTGAGTTTCTTCATTGTTGTGCTCCTTTTATTTACTTCATTTCGTAATGATGACACTTCATCCTATATCTTTTGACACTGATCTTCCTTTTCCTTGTCTCCTTCCTCTAGCTGAGCTTTTAGTTTGGTAGCTTCTTCTTTGAAGGCACTCTCCCTTTTGTCCAATAGATCTTGTTGATCTCTAATTTTGTCTGTGAACCTTTTGAATTTTTCCTCTATTTGACATCTTTCTCTATCACCCATAAGAGCAAATTCAGTTGTTTCGCTATCACTTTCATCATCTTCAAATGGACAAAGAAATGTATCACCAGAGGATAACAAGTCCATACCTAATAGTTATTTTGTTTGTTCATCTTCATTCTGAGGTGATTCTGAATCTGAAGAGTTTCTTCCACATAATCCCGAGTCAACTCTCCCACTGTCATATTTCCTTTGAGATGTCTTCTTCTTCTTAGACACTTTCTTCTTTAGCTTCTTTCCCATTGTTCTATGGATCTCCTTCAGGTAGTCAAGCTTCTACCAAAGGACCTGCTCTGATACCAATTGTTGGAAATAATACTGAGAGGGGGGGCGGGGGGTGAACCAGTATTAGTCAAGTCAATAATATTTTTATTTTCATGCTCAAATTTGTATACGCTACTTTAATGAAGGTAACCCGCATGTACATGCAACTATGTTTAAGGAAACCAACATATATCTAGCAAACTTATGATTTAGTTAATTCATCATATGTTGATATTTAATCCGTGCATCAGTACTATATTAAAGATTAAACAATAACCATGTGCAGTTAATAATAGAATGACCCATCACTCATAAGCAACACACATGAACACCAAGATTTAAGGTGGAAACCTAATGTGGGTGAAAACCACCTGCTGATATCTTCTCTGTCTTCTTTTAATAATAAGAAAATATGTTTACAACATTTTACTCATGGAGACTCATACCAGTACGCAGACTTCTACCTGCAGAGGGTTACAACCTTCTCTCATTCTCCAGCTTCTACTAGAAGGGAGCTACGACCCCCTAGCTCTTGTACTAGCCAATATGTTTACTAGTACGTAGGTGTTGACCTACAGAAGGCTACAACCTTCTCTCTTCCTCTAGGGACCACGTTTCATAAATTTTCAGACAGGATGCTCCTGGTGCAAAACAATACACATGAAGGCCATGTTTCATCTAATTTTCATACTGGACCCATTATCAACATTGAAGCTCAAAATCAGTCACCACTGCATGACAACCATCAAATACATCTGCATTAACCAATCATTCAAACTCAATCATAAAAATCTGAATCACACACAACTGAATCACTGAAAGCCCATCGTCACTGAAGCAAATCATAATCAATCAATCTAAACATTTATTATACTATCATTAAAACACATTCACTAGAATATAGTCACCAGAACCCAAATCAGAACCCAGAACTCTGCAACAGCAAAGAGAAGCAATTGAAACATACTTCATAAGGTATACACTACTTCCATGTATCGAACCAACATGTATACACACTTTAATCAAGGTCAACTAGTGTACACATCTGTAAATATTCATTCATAATTTTGCAGCTATTCCAAACTTCAGTTATACCCAGATCATAATATTTATAGAACAACACATGTATCAGTTTTCAAATCTAGACTATACATGATCAAACCACATAATGATAATTCATTTCAAGCCTTAAGATCTCGATCCATCATTAGATATTATCCTTCATCAACCCTAAGGTTCATCCTTGGTTCAAATCAAGCACAACACCATAAGCTAATAACCTACATACTAGATCTCATTTTCATCAGATATTCGATACTTGCACACTTGGCCTAATGATCATCTCCTCCTTTTATAGTGTTAGGCCTTTCTCAATACCATGGACCAAAACCACTTAGGACCAATACCTTGGACCAAATACCTAGGGTCAATACCTCAGACAAGATACCTTGGACCAATTGCATGGACCAAAATACCATGGACTAAATACCACAGACCAAAAGCTTAGTTTTCCAACATATACGCACTTTTCCTTCTGTGAAAGCGCATGTGTACATATACATGACTTATATACAATGAACCTGCGTGTTTATGCAGCTTGGTCATGATGAACCTGTGTATACCTATCCTTCTTCATTCTGTGTAGACTGATCTGTAATTCTTTTTTGTTAACCTATTGTACTGTGATATTTCATTTGAGAGAGTTGCCATTATACATTACTTCTAAACTAATTCTGCATTTTGTCACATCGGTAAACAAAACTTCCATGCATCCCGTCACATCTGATATCTCCGGTAGATTCATCTGGTTACCATATACAACTAAGTTGTTCTTCTAAAAGTGGGTTTCCATCAAGTACAACATGTGCATCATAATGCCAACAGTATTGACAGCCCTGGCATTGGTTTCATATTTCTTTTTACCTATCGTACTTGTAGGAATTGCTGATGGAAATGTATATCCTCCTTCCACAATTTCTTAGACATCTGTTCCAAGTGATTGTAGATAGGTTGTGGTTCTTATCTTCTAACAAAAAAAGTTGCTCCCATCAAAGATTCGTGGTCTAATGGATCCCATGCTTTCTTGATTACTCATGATGATGGATCTCCCTTCAAGTGATCAAGCTTCTTCTGAAGGACCTGCTCTGACACCAATTGTAGGAAATAATACTAAGAGGGGAGGTGAATCAGTATTATCAGATCAATAAGTTAATTTTCTAAAAATATTTGTATACGCTACTTCAGCTAAGTGAACCAGCATGTATACGTGATTGTACTTAAGGCAACCAGTGTATATGTAGAGAACCTTTCATTTACCCAATTTATCATGCATTGAAATTTAACCAATATATTAAAGATTTATTAGATAGTGTAGTAAAAGCAGAATAAACCATCACACATAAGAAACTCACATGAACACCAAGATATAAGGTGGAAACCCAATGTGGTGAAAACCACCCGCTGCTATCGATTCTGTCTTCTTTTAATAATAAGAAAATCTATTTACAATTTTGTACTGGTGCAAACTTATACCAGTACACAGGATTCTCCCTGCAAAAGGTTACAACCTTCTCTCATTCTCCACCTGCTCTTGGAAGGGAGCTACAACCCCCTAACTCTTGTACTAGCCAATACATTTACTAGTACGCAGGATTCGACCTACAGAAGGTTATGACCTTCTTTCTTCCTCCAAGGACCACGTTTCATAAATTTTCAGACTAGATCCATCAACAACATCATAACTGTAATTCAATCATAAAATACATTTGCATCGACCAATCACTTTCTGAAGCAACCAGAACCGAATCAATCAATCACTTTGACAACCCATCAATCTGATCATTCAAAATATTGTTGCCAGAATACAGTAACTAGAACCTAAACGAGAACCCAGAACTCTGCAACAATAAATAGAAACAACTAAAATATATTTTCTAAGGTATACGCTACTTCCATGTGTTGAACCTGCATGTACACACACTTTTCTCAAATCCAACCAACATATACATCTGTAAATATTAATTCATAATTCTACAGCTATTCTAGACTTCAGTTATAAAGATAATTCATTTGAAGCCCTAAGATCCCGATCCACCATTAGATCTTATCCTCCATCAACTTCTAAGGTTCATCCCTAGCTCAGATCAAGCACAACACAATAAGTCAATAACCTACATACTAGATCTCACACTTCATCAGATATTCGATACTTGCACACATTAGCTTAATGATATTCTCCTCCTTTTATAGTTTTAGGCCTTTCTCAATACGATGGACCAAAACCACTTAGCACCAATATCTTGGACCAAATGCCTACCTCGGACCAGATACCTTGGACCAATACCATGGATCAAAATTCCATGGACCAAATATTTTAGACCAAAAACCTAGTTTTCCAAGGTATACGCACTTTTCCTTCTGTGAAAGTGTGTGTGTATGTATACGATACTTGTGGTCAGTGAACCTGCATGTACACGTAGCTTGGTTAAGGTGAACCTACGTATACCTCTATTTCTTCATTTTGTGTAGATTGATCTGTAATTATTTGTTGTTAACCTATTATACTGTGATCTTTCATCTGAGTGAGTTTCCATCAAGGACAATACCTGTATCATAATGCCAACATGAGATCCATTCTAGCACTGTCAATGCAGATGGGATGGAAGATACATCAGATGGATGCAAAGACAACATTCCTCAATGACATGATTAAGAAAGAGGTGTATATTGAGTAGCTAGGAATATTTGAGTCCTTTGACAAAGATTTTCATGTGTGCTAACTCAAGTGAGCATTATATAGGTTGAAGCAAGCACATCGTGCTTAGTACACCAAGATCGATAACTACTTCACCAGGTTGGGCTTCACCAAAAGTGAAGCAGATTCAAACCTTTACCATGTTATTTGTTGAAGGTAAATTGTTGATTATTGTTTTATATGTCAACGATTTGATTCTGACAGGTGATGGAAAGTTAAACAATTCTTGCAAAGAGGATTGATCTGAAATCATCCCTAGGTGACCTCAGGAAATTAATGAAGGTATTACAGATTCATGTGTTGGTGTGTGTGTCTATGTTATCTTAGGCAATGGATCGATTAGATTGCAAAATAAACAGACACTTAAAATAGTAAGAGATCATAGTAAGCAAAACTGAAACACAACAAAATTTAATAAGGAGTTCACCCAATCCTCCCAGGCTATGTCTCCTTGTCCAACTTTCAGTGGTGGCATTTTTATTATGTTTTTAAAGCAGAGTCTTACAATAAGGAGCTCAATATAAGTCTCACTTGACAGAGGATGATCAGTAGGATGGAACTTAGAATTCCCAAGTCCTTAGAGTTCACAGACTCCCCTCACTAATTTTCAACCTTAATTAGTCTTTGTCTACTCAATGTTGCCAATAATCTGATGGTCAGCTTGACTTCTCTATTCTCTGCAATTTTTCCTTTCTTTCTCTGTCTCTCGGCTTCAGCTTCTTCACTACTTCTTTGCCTCACTGTCTCCCTCTCTATCTTGTCTCTTTCAGCTCATGGCTTTAAAGCCAGTTCAATCCCCGACTATTCGTTTTAGCTTCCTGGCTCTCTGGATTGCCTTCCTCTATCCGCTAGGACTTCTCTGCCCTGCATCATCATTGTTGTGTAATGCATAGAGAGGTGGCCACCTGTTTTCTTGCGAATTGAGTGTCAGTTCTTCCTGAATGGTCGTTTTTCCCGTTATTTCCCATATTCCTGTGAAACGAATCCTTTTGTTGCCTCATTGGTCAAATCAGACTTTAAATCTTTATGCGTCGTAGCTTATTTCTCCCTCGGGTCCAGTCATCCATCAGGTTAAACCTCCGTCATATGATCTGGAGCCCCTAGATCCTACGGTCTTCACTTATATCATGTGGTTGAGTTGCTCGACCATTATTCCACTATGTAAGTAGTTTTTCTCTCTGCCCGCTGAACACGCATCACTCGATGTATGGAATCATTAGGTCTTCAGCCAAACCCACTTACTACCTGAAATGCCTCCGATATTCCGTCAGTTTTGAGCACAGGAACCGCCTGTCAGTTTTAGTGCTTTCCCACGGTTTTTTGGTTTCCCTTGTGACCAGGTGCTCAGGGCTTTTTCCTTCTTGATGGGTTTTGCCTAGCGATACATGATTACACTAATCGTGTATTAGAAACAGCCTCCGTTTCTGTGTTTGAGCTTCCCAACTACCATTTTTTCACCATACACAGTCTCCATGGGCCAACGATCAGTATGCTTTTATCGAAGGTCCTCGTTGCTCCATGCTGGCTACAAATTATCATTATTCAGAGGTTATTTCTGATACCTATAATATTTCTTGAAGTCTGTCATCCATTCTTAACAATCATGGAAATGTTTGAGGATCCAATTCAGATCACAACTTTCCCACTGAAAAAGCTTTTGGACCACCAAGAGTTGGTTTTCAAGCATTGACTAAGTGAGCATACAACTTTCTCACCTGTCCAATCTCTGTCCATTTTGTACTGCTTGGCTTTGAACCCCTGAGCCCAATTCTGAGGTACTCAACATCTCCCCTACGTGCTGTTCTCACCTTCCTGTCCAGAACTATGTCTTCCTGTAATTCCTTAAGATATTCAGGTAGCAGGTCATCAATAGAAGGAAACTGACTCTATTCTTCAAGATCTTCAACTAATGAAGGTTCAAATAGTCTCAAGTTGTCTGCATTGACAACTGAGTAGATGTGCATATAAGCTGGCAAATCAAGGTATAAAGCATTCTCACCAATTTTCTCAAGGATCCTGAAAGGTCCATACCTTATTGGTTTCATCTCTTTACCTTCACCTTGCATCCTATCCTTGCTGATATACAGCCAGACTTGATCCCCAACTTGGAAACTATGCTCCATCCGATGCTTGTCATGCCTTTCCTTGTATTTGGCCTGTCCATTTTCCAGCTATTCCTATATTGCCTAATGGATCTCTTGGATTTGTTCAATGAGCCTAGTTGCCTTGCCCACATCATTGCGTTCCTCAACTGTTGTGTCTTTACCAAAGACAAAATCCAAGGGAGACCTTGGTGTGAAACCAAAACAGGTCTCAAAGGGAGATCTTTGTGTGGAAGAATGTTTGGCTTGGTTGTAAGCATGCTGCACATAACACAAATGTTCATCCCAAAGCTGAGGATGCTTGTTGCAATATCCCCTGAGTAACTGTATCATTATCCTATTGACTACTTCTGTCTAGCCATCGGTTTGTGGATGGAAAGCTATGATTTTCTTCAATTTAGTGTCCATCAGTTCCCACAAACTTGACCAAAACTTTCCCACAAATCGGGCGTCTCAATCAGATATAATGGAACTGGGTAATTCAAAATGGACACATACATGTTGAAAGAACAGTTTTACAGTTTGTTCAACTGCAATCTGTTTATTACAAGGTATCAAAATACACATTTTGTTGAACCTATCCACAACAACATATAGATAATCATTACCTTTCCTAGATTTAGGCAGTCCTCCAACAAAGTTCATGGAAACACTTTCCCAAGGATGAGTAGGAACTGGTAATGGAGTGTACAAGCCTATTTTTCTATTGTTGGGCTTGCTTTTAGCACACATAGTATGCCCTCTTACATATCTAGAAACTGTCTCGTTCATTCTTGGCCAATAACAAAATCTTTGTAGCTGTGCAACTATTTTACTTACCCCAAAGTGACTTGATATTAGAGAAGTGTGTGCTTCTCGAATTATCTTTACTCTTTCAGTTTGTGGAATGCATAGCTTCCCACAATGATATAGGAGTTGGTCCTTAATATGATAATCCAATTCTTCTACTCATTTCCCTGGACTTAAAGTTGCATATACATCTTTAAAGTCTATATCTTGAGCATATTGTTCAATGTAACTTTCATGTAACACAGAATTATGCTTAAGTATAGTAGATGCATTTATAATGGGTCTATATAACATATCTGCAACTTTATTGTCTATGCCCTTTTATATCTGATGACTGAATGAAACTGTTGTAGAAAACCCATCCATCTATAGTGTCTTGATTGCTGCAACTTAGCTTGGGAGTGTAGATATTGAAGTGGTTGATGATCTGTATGTATAACTCTTTCTTTTCCCAATAAGTAATGTTTCCATTTTTTCACACTCTGTACTAATGCATACAATTCTTTATCATATGTGGGATAGTTAACTACTACAGAATTAAATGTCTCAGAATGATAACATATGGGTTTACTATGCTGTATCAACACTGCTCACATGGAATAGTCACTGGCATCCATTTGGATCTCAAACGTTCTTTGAATATTAGGCAGTGCTAGTACGGGTATTGTACTAATCTTTTCTTTAAAGTTGTTGGAGGGTTTCTGTTGTTTGCCTCCCCATTGAAACACCTTGTTCAATCTTGTTAAAGCATGTAAGGAAGCTGCAATTAAGGAAAAGTTAGAAATGATATTTCTCCAATATTGTGTTGCTCCTAAGAAGCTCCTAACTTCTGTAGCATATTTGGGTTTAGGCTAGTTTACAATGAATGCCACCTTAGAGGGATCTATCTTCAATTCACCACCCCCTATTATATGTCCCAAATAATTCAAAGATGTTTTTCCAAATTCACATTTTGAGAGTTTAACATAATTTTTTTCTCTTTCCAAAACATTTAGTGTCTGCTTAACATGCTTTAAATGTTCTTCCCATGTTTTTCTAAATATCAAAATGTCATCTAGATATACAATAACAAAATCATCAAGAAAATATCTGAATACATCTCTCAATATTCTCATGAAATTAGCAGGAGCATTAGTTAAGCCAAAAGGCATAACCAGCCACTCATACAATCCCTACTTTGTTTTGAAAGCAGTCTTCCATGCATCTTGTTCTACAACTCTGACCTGATGATATCCACTATGCAAGTCTAACTTGGAAAAATAAATAGCTTCTTTCAATTGATCTAATAGATCATCTGTGTGAGGAAGGGGATAATGATTTTTGATTGTTATCTTATTCAGTGCTTAGTAATCAATGCACATTCTCCACGATCCATCTTTCTTTCTCACCAAAACGATTGGAGATCCACATGGTGATGTGCTAGGTGTGATGAACCCCTTCTGGAGCAACTCCTACACCTGCTTCTTGATTTCTACATTCTCTATAGCAGACAACCTATACTTTCCAATGTTAGGCGATGTAGCATCTTGCTGCAAATTCATATCATGCACTATTTCCTTTTTGGGTGGTAGACCTTTAGGTTTTTGAAACAAGATATCATACTCTGAAACAACTTTTTGTAAATCAGCTTGTTTTTAAGCATCACAATCCTCAAATACATTGGTTTTATCAGGTTTCTTTTCCTTTACAAACATCAGTAAAAATTATTTGCATGAATTTATAATTCGTTTCATCTACCCTAAATTTATGAGAGTATCATTATTCTTGACCTTCTGAGCTCTTACAAAGTATTCGATTCCATAATTAATGAGTAGATACCTGTTCTCAGCTCTATAGAAAATAGCTTTTCTATCATACAAGTAAGGACTTCCTAAAACAATTCCACATATATCCAAAGGAATTATGTCTAACTCAACTTCA
>APFE031645349.1:152412-175326 GCA_000404065.3 Pinus taeda
TCCACATATATCCAAAGGAATTATGTCTAACTCAACTTCATCTACAAATGTTGACCCAAAAGAAAACTTGAGCTTGCATTGTCTAGTCACTTGCAGTTGTGCTTTATCACTTAACCATCCTAATGGGTATGGTTTCTTGTGAGGTGTAGTCAGTAATCCCAACTTCTTTACAATTGCTTCAGAAATTAAATTTACTTGTGAACCACTATCAAACAAAGTATCAACCTTTTGATGTTTGGAAATAACTCAAATATGGAAAAGCTCATGGCTTTTTCTCTCATTTTCTTCGTCAATAGTAGATGTGTATAATTACTAGTAGATGCTTCATAATTCTTACCTTTTATACCTGTTGCTGCAATGGTTATTTCATCTCCTGAATCCGACCCCAAATATTTCTGAATAGCTACAACAATCTTCTTCTTCTTGCTCTCAAACTTCTTAGGTCATAGCTCTAGATGTAGAATCCAACAGTGCTCATCGTCATGCCCATCTTTCTTACAATGAGTGCATGAAGATTTGCTTTTTTTGTGCAGTGTTGGCCTTCCTTGCTTTCCATTTATGTTTTCTTTTCTCCTTATTCTTGCTTGTAGTGGGTTGGGATAATCCCCCAACTTTTGTGTTCCCATTCTTTCCTCTAGCTTCTAGATGTGTAGCTTGAACAAATACCTCATCTATACTAGTAGGATTAAACATGAGGATAGTGTGCCTCATGTAGCTGTGTAGACCACCGATGTACTTCAACATAGTCTCAGGTGAGTCTAATGAGATTCCTATAATCAAAGCTCTCTTCCTCAATTTTTGGGCGTAACCTTGTACGCTTTTCCCTTTCAATTGTCAAAGAGTTTGCAAGCTCATCATGGCTTGCTGCATGTAGGCTAGTGGATAGAACTATTTTTCGATTGAAGAAACAAATTCACTCCAGAAAAAAAGAGTCTTAATATGTCTCTTCATGTTAGCTTGGGTCCTACCTTCCCACCAAATCAAGGTAATGCCTCCAAGGCGTAGGCTGGAAAGCTTAATCTTGCTCTTGTCAGAATCGATACTCTACACTTTGCAATAAACATCAATTTGTCTAATCCAATTGTCCAACTTTTCTGCATTCAACTCTCCATCATATATTGGTAAATCAAATTTAGCATCTAGTTTAATCAAAGATGTCTTCTTTTTATGTTCAGGGCTATTAGGAGATGTGAGAAATTTTTCTTCTTTCCCTTTGCCTTTTGAGTGGTCATGGAGGAGTGACTCTTCTTCTCCTTTATCTTGTTTGGAGCCTAATAAATCTTCATCTTTATGTCTTCTAAATTTCTTATCCATTTCCTCTGCCATGGACCTTATGGCCAGGAAACTATCTATAAATTGATGGTATGGCCCCATAGAACCTTCGTCTGACATTGTCTTCTGAGGATAGACTCCTCTAATTTTAGGATTAGTTTTGACCAACTCTCCTTCTCCTAATTTGAGCTTTGATCTAGTTAGTATTCAATAGCTAAATCCAGCACAAGCTTGTCTAACCTTAACAACCTATAGCTTTGATACCACTTGAACTGAAATCACGCCTAGGTGACCTTAGGAAATTAATGAAGGTATTACAGACTCATGTGCTAGTGTGTGTGTCTATGTTATCTTAGGCAATGGATCGATAAGGTTTCAAAATAAACAGACACTTGAAACAGTAAGAGATCATAGTAAGCAAAACAGAAACACAACAAAATTTAATAAGGAGTTCATCCAATCCTCCTGGGCTATGTCTCTTGGTCTAGCATTCAGTGGTGGCCTTTTTATTAGGGTTTTAAAGTAGATTCTTACAATAAGGAGCTCAATCTGAGTCTCACCTGACAGAGGATTATCAGTAGGATCGCACTTGGAATTCCCAAGTCCTTAGAGTTCACAGGCTCCCCTTACTGATTTTTGATCTCAATCGGTCTCTGTCTACTTGATGTTGCCCTCACTCTAATGGTCAGCCTGGCTTCTCTGTTCTCTACAATTTTGCCTTTCTTTCTGTGTCTCTCGACCTTCCGCTTCTTCATTGTCTTGTCTATGTTAGCTCATGGCTTTAAAGCCAGTTCATTCCCCGACTATTCATTTCGACTTCCAACCTCTCTGGATCGCCTGCTTCTATCTGTTGGGACATCTCTGCCATACATAATCATTGTTTCATAGCGCTTTGCAGAGAGGTGGCCACCTATCTTCTTGCAAACTAAGTGTCAATTCTTCCTTAATGGTCATTTTTTCCATTATTTCCCAGATGCCTACGAAATAGATCCTTCTATCAGCTCATTAGTCAAATCAAACTTCAAATCTTTATGTGTCGTAGCTTATTTCTCCCTCGGGTCTAGTCATCCATCGGGTTGAACCTCCACCATCTGATCTGGAGCCCCCAGATCCTACTGTCTTCGCTTATATCTCATAGTTGAGTTGCTCGACTGTTAGTCCACAATGTAAGTGGTTTTTATCTCTCCCCGTCGGACACATGTCACTCAGTGTATGGAATCACTAGGTCTTTGGCCAAACCCACTTACCGCCCAAAATGCATCCGATATTCTGCCAGTTTTGAGCACAGGACCCGCCTGTCGATTTTAGCGCTTTCCCACGGTTTTCTGGTTTCCCTTATGACCGAGCATTCGGGGCTTTCTCCTTCTCAAGGGGTTTTTCCCAGTGATACGCGAATCAGAAACAACCACCATTTTTGGGTTTGAGCTTCCCAACTGCCATTTTTGCACCATGCACAATCTCCGTGGGCCAATGATCAGCACACTTTGACCAAAGGTCCTCATTGCTCCATGCTGGCTGCAAATTATCATTAATTCAGAGGTTATTTCTAACAGTTATAAGATTTCTTGAAGTCTGTCATCCATTGTTAACAATCATGGAATTGTTTGAGGATCCTATTTGGATCAAGGATCTTGCAAGAGAATTCAAAATGAATGACTTGGGGCTCACGCACTACCTTCTAGGTATGGAAGTATGGCAAGGTGATGAGGAAATTTTTGTCTCTCAGGGAAAGTATTCCAATGAGATACTCAAAAGGTTCCACATGGAGAGTAGTAAACCCATGGAGACTCCTCTAACAGGCAACTAGAATAAGGAGGATACTAGATCCGATGAATTAATGGAGGCTACTATTTATAGGAAACTTGTGGGTTCACACATGTATTTGGTGAACGCATGATGAGACATGTGTTCAATTAACCAACTTAGTCAACTGATTGTTAAGTGGGGCAACCTGTATTGAAAGGCATCCAAACATGTGTTGTGATACCTTAGAGGCACTATTTAGTATGGCTTATGGTACATACATATAGAGGGAGTGAAGCTTCAAGGCTTCACCGATGTAGATTAGGTAGGTATTACATCCAAGAGGAATAGAACATTAGGGGGGATCTTCAGTATTGGGTCAACAACTATTTCTTGGTACAGTAGGAAATAAAGATCAGCTGCACTCAGTTCAACAGAAGGAGAGGTCATGGCTTCTAGTCAAGTAGCTTGTAAGGCTATATGGATGAGGAAAATTCTTATTTGTTTTTCTAGTCAACGGATGGATCCCACCTTTATTTATTGTGACAATCATAGTTGTATCAAACTCTCTGAAAAATCTATTTTTTCATGATCAGTGTAAGGATATTGATATTCGGTATCATCATCTTCGAGATTGTGTGCATGGGTGAATTATGTTGTTGGAGTACATTCCCACAAATGAGAAAGATGCATATATTTTGAAAAAGGAATTGTCAAGATGAAAATTCAAGTTTCACAGAGGCTGGATCGGGGTAGTATATAATCCCTTTCTTCTTGAGAGGGAGTGTCAAAAATAGAAACAAGAAATTCCAATTTAATTTGTCCCTGAATTAAATTGTGAATTAAATCAAAATTTTGTTCTCATATCCACTTGTAATAACTAATTAAGTTAAATTGACTTAATTGACTTAGGAAATTCGAGTTGGAAGTCTATCTAGAGTCATATAGAGTGATCCCTAAATTTTAGGGGCCTAGGTTGAGTTCTTTTGAGTTGTAATTAGATAACTCACTCTAACTTAGTTATAGTCATTTAAACTCGTTCTAATTGTTGGAGGAACTAGTAGGAGTCTAGTAGTGGGGAAGTGCACCAGTGCATCCTTAGTACCACACCAGTTAACTAAATATTCACTCATAAATAACTCATGCATTTCAGTTCAAAGGAAGATCTGACTAAGATTTGAGTTCAAGGACAATGTACTATTAGTTTTATAATTTTCCAAGTTGTACAGATGTTGCATGCAGCCAGTTAAGGGCCTATGGATGGATTTCGTTGTTACGGAGAGTGGATTTCCCAATTGAATACAAGGTAATTCTCTCAGTAATAGTGCAAGGAAGTAGGGTCTTGGTAGGTAGCAAAATTGGCTAAGTCTTGGCTTGAGCTGGCTTGTGAGGCAGAGAGTTACATTGTACTAGTGCAAAAATTGTTTGGGTTGAACAAGCATTGTATTTCTTCTTATATCTTTTGGCTAATGCAATATAGATAGTCGATGCTTTATCAGTTCCTTTCCCTAGAGAAATATTGTGTTATGTGTTTTTGATTTCTTCCTTTTCTACTTATTGTTTTCATCGATTAATTTTGGTTTCCTCTAGAGAGTAGAGTATATTCTTGTCTTGTGTTTTAGCATATCACATAAGTTGTTGAATCTATAGTAAACATCTACAACATAATCAACATAGGAAGAGGGGATAACATGGAAGGAACATAGATATTTAATTAGGCAATCAAACCAAAAATCAATAGAAACTAATTTTTTTTTGACAAATTCCTGTATTTCTATAGCTTCCACTAAACATCTGACCATTTGAATGTCCTAGTATCACATTAGAAATAAAGTGTTCGTCCATTCTACAAACTATCATGTTCTGTAATCGTTACAATTTTGAACCAACAATGTTGTTCACTAAAAGTTGTCACTTCGCTATCAAATACAAAAAGATGTCCATTACCATCACTCACACGCCTTAAAATTTAATATTTGTAGATCTGATCATTAGGAATCCAAGCCAATACACAGATTTGAATCCAAGCACATCCTTCTCAAGGGAAGTTCACAAGATCTATTTACTTTTCATTATGTAGGCATGCACACCTTGTGTATCATCCCCTTTTATAATGTATTCTAGGCTTTAAGCACATTTCACAACCACTACGCCTGTTGTGCTTGAACTTTCTTCCTCACAGGTAAATAAACCCACCATCATATACAGATTTTGGTGGTGATTGAGTTACGTGAAAAAAAGTAGAGTAGGAATAAAAACCATATGTACATGGGTGGAATCCTTGGCTTCATTGACCTAAAAATTCACAAAAAATTCAAGCTCTAGCATCTACATAGTACAATCTAAAGGAAATAAATCCAAAGAGTGATCCTAGTGAAATGGTCAATCATAGGCTCTTCATTTAGCAGGCATGAGCTCCTTGCATATCATCCCCTTTTATAATGTCTTCAAGAACCACCACTCCCTCCAATGTACTTGAATTTTATCTTTCACAAGAAAATAAAACCACATTTAGATACAGATGCTAGGGATGATTGAATTAGGTGTAGACAAGTAAAGTGGGAATAATAAATATCTATAGATGGGTGCAATCCCTGGCTTGATTGATAAACATAACAAAAAATTCAAGCTTCAATATCTCCAACCTAAAGGAGACATTCCCAAATAGTTCTCTTCATACAAAAATCAATCACAAACTATTCATTCTGCAGACACGAACTCCTCATGTATCATGCACAACCACTCCCTCATGCACTTGAACTTTCTCCCAGGTGACCAAATAAAACTAGTATTAGACACATGTTGGGGGTGACTGTGTTAGGTGCAGATAAATAGAGTAGCAATATAAACCATCTGTGCATGGGTGGAATACCTTGCTTCATTGAACCTAACATTCATAAAATTTCAAGCTTCAACACTACAACATAAAGGGAGACAGTGTCAAACAATGGTATTAACAATATAATCAATCGTAATTAGGCCAACTTACCTCTCCAAAGCTACTAACGAATTTGATTCTTTCCACTCAAGTTGATGTTGAATCGTTATCTCCCTAACATCATGAATAATATCCACAAGCATAGAGTCCATCCTTGAAAAGATGAATGGAAGTGGTCACAATTATGAATTTTCTTGAATAACCAACCATGAGAAATATTAATAAGTCCAAATGCAATGACTAACTTTTCACTGTGATGAGATAAATGATGCTTCTTCTTTAGCGGTGTTTAATTTTTGTGTGGGTATTCACACTATGGGTTGTTGGTGCGGTTGGGATTGACCCATGTTCAACTTGTACTTCACACCAATAAAACCCCCAAACCCGCAAGCAGGTCGAAGTCTCACCCGAGGTGGCTATGGGTGATTGCAAAACTAGGTTTCTGCAACCTTGAGGGACTGCACGAAGTGGCTCTTAAGTTTGCTTTTCTGTATTTTAATCTTCTTTCCGACATTCATAACATTACTACGCAATGTATTATAACTACAAACTTTGTCAGATTCATTTAAGATAAGCATATTATAGAACAATAGCAGTTGCGCTAACATACAAATTACTTATAGTTACTTTGCATAAACAAATAGAACACAATTAATAGATATAGATACAAAAGAATTTGCCAGAACTTCATCTTCTTTATTAAGATAGGTCTTTCAGTACATAAAAATTCTCAACCTGTGCACTCACCTACAAGTGATCTATGCACTCAGTAGTAGATTCTTCCAAGGCCTCTATGTACTCAGCTATGGAGCCTTTCAAGTTTCCTTAGACCCAAAACATAAAACAAAATACTTGATCACTTGCACTCTTTCTATGATATCATCTAATGATGTAAGGCTGATCTTCAAAAAATAATTACATGTCCTTAAATACATTAGATTGCTACAAAAACCGTGGTCCACATACCATAGACTTAGCAAAACAATCATCTAAAATGCCGATACCTGTTACAAAATGAGGGGCTTTGACCCACCCCAAAGCCCCTAAACACTTGTATAGTAAATAGAACTTTGTAGAATCCACACACTTCACTCCTCAAAATGTAGAGTCTTTGACAAAAAATGAACCAAGTTGGGATGCCCACAACACTCACGTGTGACTTGTCATGAGTCACTCAGCTACAGTACACTTGATATTTGTTGCGATGCCATTGTAGACACCATTGTCCTGATGGACTATTTCGGTTATTCTTTTCCTCTTGGCGCACTTATTCTAGAAATTCCTTTGTGGTTGGTCCAATAGTATTCTAAAACACTTATTTATCGCTTTGTCGTAGCTCAGTCCGCCTTTCATCTACAACTTAAAAAATATGGAGGGCCTCGTCTTGCTATGAATGAGTCATCTCTTTCAAAATCTACTCCTTCCTATGAAGATCTTTAATCTCTTTCTGGAGATTCTTTCCTTCAGTGATGTTGGCAAGCCTCTGCAAGACTGGTAGGGTCTTCGAAGCTACTAGGATCTCTTTTCGTCACTTCTACTCTGCTTGTAGCTCCTCTTCAATCCTCTAAACGTTTGGATCCTCCTATGGTGAGGTCCAAATATGCATAGTCTCATCTAGTAACTTTCCACAATTGGCCATTGTATTAGAGATTCCTTTCACTACAATTTTTAGATCCCTCTCCCTTTGCTCATGTACTTTCGATGGCATGACTGGCTCCAACCTTATTTGTAGCTCAGAAATATTCACTTCATATTCAAACGTTAATTTTTTGAGCTTATTCTTTGACTCCTTTATCGCAAGGCTAAGCTTTGCAACCTTCTCTCCTAGTGGTTTTTCTTCACAGACCTTTGCATTCGAAGCTTCACTACAATTTTTTGCAATGGCTTCCTCTAGGTGTTGTTTTTTTTGGTGTGCTTCATTCATGTCTTTTATCAATTGATCAAGATCCTTTCTTAGCGAATCTCTATCCTATTCCACCTAAATTCTTAACAATGAAGTGCATTATTCTCGCTCCTTCAGTTCATCTATAATACTTCGATGGAACTCATGTAATACCTAAGTTGGAAGTGCGGTGATGTTCATGTTAACACAGTCCCACCCTCTTTATCACTCTCTATCATGAGCGGATTCAAACTGTAATGCTCCTCCTGGTATATGCAAAACCCACAATCCAGTTGTCACCTCTATCTGTCACTCTGGCAGTAGTAGTTGACTTATCTGTGTCGTTTGTCTAGCTTTCTGCACCAGTGCCTTTAACTCCCGCACCTTGTTGCACATCTATCAAGATCATTTTGTAGCAATCATCAACCTTGTTCCAGGTCTCTGCTATTATTTCTTGGACCTTTTTAACAATCTCTTCGATGTCCCCCTTAGTGAGGACAAGTGGTATCACACCCTTATATTTGTTTGCCTTCTGTTTCTTCCATGCACTAGGCATATTTACTATAGGCACCCTCTTTTTTATGATGAATGGTGATTCCTCTATTGTATCTATGTCACTGAGAGGGTCCTAGATATCATGTTCTATCTCTAGCTGATTCTATGGCTCTGGTTCCTCTACTTCTTTTCATTTATTTGACCCACTTGGACCTATATGATGCACAATGCCCCCCACTGCTTCAATGTTGTTTATGGTTTGGGTCAACCATTTGGTTTACCATTGTTGTATTACTGCAAGGAAGTCATCTTCACTAATTAAATATGGTAGAGGGTGCCATGTATCCATTGGATCCTTTCGAGACTTGATTTATACTTTGTGAAAGTATGCCCTAAATGTTGCGATAATGTGATAATGCTCATACAAGCTAGGTGATAACCTAGGATACTGGTTCACCTCCATGTGCAAATTCATGTCCAATAGCGCAAAAAAATTTATGTTCTCTTGCACACTCAATGACTCGGTATGCCACAGTGAGGCATACCATGTGTCGTCACATTCATCTGTTTCGACTAGCAGAACTTGTGATTCCTCTCACTCCTTCCATGCTAACAATGTGATGATCAAAATAAAAAATGTATAATGAATTTTTTTCCTATCCCATGTGCCTTGTGGAACTCCTCCAAAAATTCATTGCATAAGTACCCGACACTGAACTTAACCCTAGCATTGCACTACGTATCCAAAAAAGCCATGGATGCGGGGACCTTTTTTGCTCTGCATTTCCTCATTATTTTTCTTACTAAAATGTGTGTGGTGAAGCACACCCCTTGGTCGCTAATAGATTTGATATCATAACCGTGTGTCTTCTTGATAACCCCAAACGTATCCTTCATGTTCTGTGCCATTTCCCTGTCTTGGTTTTTACCGACGAACTCTTCGAAGAGGTCCCTCCCTTGGTAGGGTAGTCTAGTAATTATTATTATCAACATCTCGTCAATCAAGATCTTCTTCCCTAAACAGAGGCATATGTCATGCACCAATACTAGTACTTCTTGAACACAGGCCGTGTTAGATGTGCTTCTACAGAAGAGTGGCAGATATAGCATGTTTAGCAAGCCCTATCTCTACAATCCTACAACCCATTGGTGCAGCTCCAACCTCGTAACTCTACTCTCTGGATAATCAACCTAGTGTAGGTAATTGTTGGGCTCGAACTACAAATATCTACTTCTGTCATTAAAGTCCCAATACTCTATTTTTAATTACAGGATTTTCCCCAACACTTCGCCTTCAAATGGCACATTTTCTAGGAACATCGGTGAAAAAGTGTTGAACTTTGTGTCTTCTGGGTCCTTAACCAACTTGGAACCTATCTTCCTTGGTGGAAGATATGGTGTAAGCATAGAGGGAATTTATGCTCCCTTTGTCTCCACCTAGGGCATCTCAGCTTCCTCCACATTGTGATGTATTTCCTCTAGCTCTTCCTATTGTACTAGCTTCTTTTCCTTCTCCTTAGGTTTCTTATCTTGCTTAATATTTGTCAGCTACTCTTTTTCTCTTTTCTTCCTTGGGGACTTTCTTAGCTCTAACTCTATTGGCCTCTTTCTAGGTCTTTTCTTAGGTTGTTCTTCTGTAACTAGCTTTCACGGTGAACTCACACACCTTTTGGAAATGGGTACATTCGATGCTCCAGCCTGGGCTTCCACCAATGCTACTAGCCCTTTCTTTGAAAATTCTTGAGCAATTTCTTCAAAGCTTCTCTCATACATACACTTCACTCATTCTTGATTGCAAATTATCAACCGAATTCTCTAGATAGTAAAGTGTAAAATGTGGAGTGGGGCATATCTTTTATACCAAATTTGAATTTTGAACCTCATGATTAGCTTAGATCTTATTCATTTAATGAAGGTATGGCACTAGATCCAAAAATTTGTGCTTCATAAATGTGTTTATGCCATTCCTTTTAGCAACAAATTCCTTTTAACGACAACTTTTTCCTTCCAATGGTCATACTTTTCTGGTTATCTTCAACAATGGTGCAGTAATCTACCCTTCGTCGCGGTTCTTTCAAACTTCGACATATTGCTAAATACCACGTAGTAATCCTACTTTGGCATGGTTCTTTGTGACTTCAACATGCCTCTAAATATCATGCAATAGCCTTCTTTAGTGAAGTCCACCTCTGGAGGGTAGTTTATAGTCTAGTGCCCACTTTCAACTATAGGTTGTAGTAGGGTTCTGATAGTCTCTTGCGAATTTTCCTACCTATCCACAGTTATAATAGGTAATCTAGTCATTCCTCGACCAACTCCTCCTCCTCCTCCTCGTACTCATCCTTGTAAGCCTCCTCAACTATCATGTTGGTCTGGATCCTCATGTGTATGTCCTTCATCTTAGAGTCTATAAGCATCAACAGTGGGCTCCAACATCAATTCATAACTTCGACAATTTCTTTCATCATGGCCTACTAATTTACAAAAGTTAAAAAACGACTTTTTTGGGGTCTGCACGTACTTCGATAACAAAGAAAAATATTCAGATTGATGTCAACCTCTCAATGTACAAATCACATGCCACAAACTTCATTCTCAGTTTACTAGATTCGATGCTCCACTTTCCAAGTAATCTCTGAACATAGGGCATTGATCCTTATAATGGCTCTGTGCTTTTCATTTTGTACACCACAGCTCTAATTTGGTTTCTTTACTTTCCCTGAGATCTTGGAATTCCAAGGTCAAGTTTGCTAGCTAACTCTGAATTTGTTATACTCCCACGTGAGTATCTCTGATTGGTGAGGCTTCTAGCTTCATTGCAATCTCCAATTCTTTGGCTTTAGTCAATATCTTTTGCTGCATCAAGGGTAACCTGATATGTGGCAGCAATTTAGTTATAAACCATTCCTTATGTTCTTTTGGGGATATGTTAAAGCTTACTTGTCCCATTAACACCTTGAATCATTGATACAACCCTCACATAGTCTCAGTAGTCATCTGTTTGATTTCCTTCAGCTCCAGAATTCACTGTGATTCTTATTTCAACTTCTTGAATTATGATACCAGCACTTTCTTAATATCATCCAACAAAGAAGACTGATTAGTGAAAGAATACTTCATGTACCATGTGAGTGCTCTTTCTCATAGCATCATGATGAGTTGCACCTCCTTTACATCTTCGTGAGTAATCTATCTTGTTTTCCAGATTACATTGTCTACAAACTAGAACTACTCAGGATCCTCTAATCCAAGTCCTCTAAAGATAGGTAGTTTAATGTCATCGACAATTTTTATTTTTCTGGGGTTAGGGGTAGGGGGAGGGGGCATAGGGGAACTACGGGGAGGGGGATGAGCAGTAAGGGGAGTAGATGGATGTGGAATCCCAAAGATCAATTCCTAACTTCGACGCACCTTCAGGATGGGAGGGGGAATATTGTAGGGTTGCGGTGCTACTTCCTTCTTCTTCACTCTTAGAGCCACCTAAAAAGGGACTATAATCAATCTCAGTAAAGTTCTTTGGTTCACATTCTACTCTATATCTCTTTCCACTTTACGTAGACCCCGATCCTAGTTCAGACTTATTCCCTTTTTGTCCAAACATTAATATGACTGCATTCATAGTATGCCCTTTTCACGCAAAAGAATTTTAATCCACAACTTCAAAGAGTTTAGGTACTTACCTCGTGGACCCTTGAAAAATATTCGCTCAGCTTTGTTGTGAGATACAGTCATGTCTATTGAAAACTCAATAATAAATCCTTTTAGGATATTGTCAATCCAAAAATCAACTGCTCTTGAGATACTGTTGTTAGTGTTCTTGAGTTGTTGTATCAATTCAGTGCTCCACGCGGTAGGCTCATCATTTTTGAAACAAGTCTTATTTTTAGTCAACTTTGATACCTATTCATATAGTTCATTAGAAAACGTTGCAAAGAAGATCTCATGTTGTTCTGTAGAGAGATATTTCTGCAACGAGGCTTTAGTCGACAATCATGGATTTTTTTTTTCAACAATGAGACCATTTATTGGTTCAGTTGGGCTTGACCTAGGTTCAACTTGTATTTCGCACCAACAAAACCCCCAGACATTGACCCTTTCAGTAATGACCCGCAAGTAGGTCGAAGTCTCACTTGAGGTGGCTATGGGTGATTGTAGAACCAGGTTTCTACAACGTTGAGGGACTACGTGGAGTGGCTCTTAACTTCTCTTTTCTATATTTTAATCTTCTTTCTAACATTCATAACATTACTACGCAATGTATTTTAACAACTGACTTTGTCACATTCATTTAATATAAACATATTATAGAACAATAAAAGGTGTGCTAACATATGAATTACTTGCAATTACTTGGCATAAATAGATAGAAAACAATTAACAGATATGTTGTAGTGGCTACAACCATCCTCCAAAATTTTTCCTTAGCTTTGTTTTGGAGCCTCCCTACCGGCCTTTCATAGCACCTTGTCTTGCTTCATCAAGTACGCAAGTTTCAGTGTTTTTCTTGCACAAAGCTAGCATATAAATCAAATCTTGATGCATTCCCCTCACAGGATCATCACCCGAACTGGTCCAGCTACAGGCTAAGTAGCTTCCCCAAGAAATTGCGCAATTATGTATGGCAGTCTAATGGGCTCTATAATTGCGTAATCTTGCCAATCAGGCTTCACTTAGAAAGTTGTGCAATCCTTCCTAGCAGGACTACTCAGCCCAAGAATTGTGCAATCCTAGGCAGGAGTTAACTACTCTACCCAGTAATTGCACAAATCTACCAAGCAGCTAGCCTAACTCCCATCCAGAAATGTGCATTTTCTCCCAGCAGTTGAGAAACCTCATGCATGAGAAATTAGGTTGATCAGTTCCACCTGGGACCAAGGAAAATTGACTTGCATGCATGAATTTTATTTTTCCTGGAATATCAAAAAGAAACATGAAAAATCATCCCTTGATCCAAGGGGGAATTTTCAGCAACCAAAAGCTACACGAAAAATCATTTTAGAACCTTTCCTCCAAGTGTCGCTTTTTCCTAGATTTGTTGTATGCACGTCATGAACTCAAGCTTATTTATTTGAGGCATCAGATCTCATTCTTTAACATTGATCTTGCAGCTCTGATATCCCACAACATATCCAAGACTCTTCGACACATCCAACTCAGCTATTCACCGGTAAGTTGTCTCAACATGTCTTTTTCAACATTTCTATTGCATTTTGCATTTTCGCTTGTGCGAGTGTTGTTTGCTTGATTTCTTTGAATGATTGCTATAATTTACATGCATACTAGCTTGTACGAGCATCATTTTAGTTGTGGAGTTGACTATCAAGGAGCTCTAAGAGTGAAGAAGAAGGAAGTAGCACCGCAACCCTAGCATCATGATGAGTTGCACCTCCTTTACATCTTCGTGAGTAATCTATCTTGTTTTCCAGATTACATTGTCTACAAACTAGAACTACTCAGGATCCTCTAATCCAAGTCCTCTAAAGATAGGTAGTTTAATGTCATCGACAATTTTTATTTTTCTGGGGTTAGGGGTAGGGGGAGGGGGCATAGGGGAACTACGGGGAGGGGGATGAGCAGTAAGGGGATTAGATGGATGTGGAATCCCAAAGATCAATTCCTAACTTCGACGCACCTTCAGGATGGGAGGGGGAATATTGTAGGGTTGCGGTGCTACTTCCTTCTTCTTCACTCTTAGAGCCACCTAAAATGACTCTTAGTTGTGGAGTTGAATTGTTTGGGATGCTGCTTAATGTTGCTTCACTCCCAGACAACACTAGCACCAGGAGCAGAGGCAAGCATATCAGTGCATGACAAGGGCAAGAGGAATATTGTCGATCACATGGAGGAAGAGAAAAAATGGAAGTTCTGAGTAGATCCACTGGTATAGAAAGCATCTTTGGTGATAGAGGCAAAGAGGCAACAGTGCAACAAGTGAATCATGCAAAGGTAAAAGGAGAAGAGAAGAATGTACAAAATAGAGAGGGAGTTGCATGAGCTGAAGGAGAAACTCCAGAAGGAACAAGAGCCATGCAAACAGGAGATGGGAGCATAACAACAACAGGTATAGCAAGGGGTGCAACATGTGCAAATAGATGAAACAACACTCATACTAGTATTGGATTCATCATAATAGCTGGCATTGGGCAGACAGGGTGAACCATCACAGGATCAAGACTTCGCTCATGAGATAGAGCAACCACTTCAACAGTTGGATATGGATATGGAGCAACGGGAATTGGAACATGACATCGACCTTATGCCTCACCACCAAGAGGTTGACTTACATGCTTCACCTCATCTAGAAGATAAGCAAATCTCAAGTGACCAAACAGGCATTGAGATCCTTAGAGATCAACTGGAAGGAGAGATGCAAAACATCTCATTCGATGAGTCTCAACATAGGGTTGCGTAGTATCATAGAGTATCTACTACGGATGATCATACATCTCCTATGTAAGTTGAGGAATGAATGCTCATCTCTGACATGCGCAAACATCCAACAACCTTTCCCGATGCAACCACAGTGTATTCCTAAACCACTAGCTCAAGTGTTCACTTTCTGATAGCTGAGAATGAGTGAATGGCTAAGGAACTACAGACGGCCAAGCAAGGAGGAGAGTTGGTGACAACATCCACCTAAGCTGAACTGAAGAAGGCAATACTAGATGAAGTATTATCCCTTGAAACAATTATGCAATCATTGTACTCCAATTTTGGTACCGTGCATAAGGCAGTCATCCATGTCAATTGATGGAAGTAGCGATGTGCTAGAAGAGCACGTATCTTGGAAAACTTGCATGCTATTGTTGATTACATGTGAACATGGATGATCAGATACAAGGTAGCCCCACTTCACTTGCCTAAGATGATGAAGGCCAATGCAGTTGAGGTGAGGGCCCGTATTTGGAGTCCAGCCCATATCACTTGTCCACTTACACATATGATGGTGAAGGCGGAGTGGCCTGGCCTAGGTTCTTACATGACTTTCCTTCCATGCTTCATGAGGAAGATGGATGTTATAATGAACAGGCGAGCTTGTTTCTTGCATACACACTTCGCGAATCTTCACATCGATGGTTGTGCAACCTACCAGCTGACAGCGCGCACTCACTTGAGTACTTCTATGATCTCATTGAAGACACTTTCCATCATTTTGATCGGGACAATCTTGACAAAAAACTGTTACAACAATGAAAGGCTCCGCATGAATTGACTATGGATTTTTGGTAGTGCTTCCGTGATTTGTAGTTTCAAGCTCCAAAGAGCTAGATGAAGTTTTTCTATCTTTGGGACTAATTCAAGTATTGAATTACAAAATATTCTCGGCCCGAGAAGAAGTTTGAAATCAAGCCTCTCTCTGCATTCTTCAGTGATGGAGCCGCATAGTCCCAGATGGATGTGATCACTATCACAAGTGACTGTCTTCGACCACCTCATCAAACATCTCCAACACTATAGAGTGATGTTGAGGATCATGCTCGCACACCTTTTCAACTGTCACATCCTCCCAACATCACTTCACTTAATTTTCATCCAGATTAGATTATGAGTCCATCAAGTTGTCATATGCATTTTGTTCCACAACCTCCGTCTTTGCACTCAGTTGTTCCTCCAGATGATACTGTCTTGTGTTCTTCCACTCTAGACTCTACACGTTTTGTGAACAAGGATCAATCCACTGATGGAGTTGGTATTGCACAACCAACATACATTGTCATTCATGAAGAGTATGAGTGGGAGCTTGAGCATCGACCCTCAGCGAAGGGTGACCCCCTTAGGTCTGAGCCCCCTTCATTCTTTCCTGACATCTTTGGTGAGCCTACCATCCATGATTTCACATGTGTATCTTCATCCATGGATGCACCCATTGTTGACAACTTGCAGGATACACTGGATGTCAATCCATCATTCGACAATGGAGAGGATAAGTTATTCACTAAAAATCCACTTGTTCTTTCATCTACCTTTTCCAGAAACACAGAGGATGAATTTTTTTACTTTTCATCTTTGATTCATTAGATCATGAGGATGTCGATGAAATCATTGATTTTTCTGATCGTGGTTGTCGTGATCCATTTACTCCCATATTTTCTCATGATCATGTTTCTATCGTAGTTGATTTTTCGAAGCCACTAGTCTATTATGATATATCTGATGATGAAGTTGAAACACCTAAGATTGTCAAGGCACTTTAGCCTAGGATGATGGTTATGTTAGGCCCTTGCTATCCCGAGGTTAGTTTCACTTCCAATCAGGAAATTGTTCAATCACCCAAGGGTCCTCATCACTCATCTATATGCATTGAAGATCAATATCGCACATAGATCATGCTTCCTCCACTCGAGCTACATGATCCCATCGCTCATGCATTGGAGGAATCTTACATTCTAAGCACACGTACACAACATAAGTTGTCTTTGTTTCTTTTGTTTGCTTGCATGTCACAGTCAAGAAGGTGCGTATGTTTCATAGTTGCATGTAGTGTCACACAACACTATGATAAGCCCAGAGAATGCTCCTCATGCACTTGTACTCACTTATGTCCTGTGGGCACTTTCAAACATGAAGTGTGGTTGTCTTCATTTTTATAGTTTTCTTGCTTGATGGTTCACATAACTAGGTTGCTCGCGGACCAGGCCTTCACCAACATCGGTCAACCAATGTGCTAATGGCTACATTGGAAATATCACTTCACGTAATCAGTCCCATGCACCGTTAGTTTAGGAGTAGGAGTAGTGTTTGCTTTCAGTTAGTTTGCTTGCATGCTTGTTTTATTACTTGCTTTGTTTGTTTATTCTTTTGCTCATTTGTCTGCTTACCCACTTTGCTCTCACTTTTGCTTTTGCTTTTTCTTTTCTTTATTGTTTTTTAATTTTGTTGTTTTGTTCATAGGTTAGTTTCGCATGAAACCATGTATGACTCTTGAAACAAGCTGGCTAAAGTACAAGAGGCCTTGTCTAGCTATCACTACTTGGTTATCCATCATCATGCCTCTGTATGAAGAACTTGTTACTTTTAGTCCATGATATGTCAGAGGAAAATACGTAATATTCGAAGTGAACCTTGGTGAAAACACAATGCTTGCACGCTAACTAGTGTCACCTACTCTAGTTGGTTATTTTTGGGTTAACCCTTGTCAGTTTAGTCAAGTAGAGTAAGATGAGGGGGGAAACTTTAATAGGAACGTTAGAAGTATAATAAACTACTTCTCTGCTAGAACATCCTTTTTTGCTCTCAATAAGTCGAGATCCCTCTTTTTCCTCTGAAATGAATAGGTGTTATGCATAGTTATAAAAAAAGAAAGATGAAAAGTGAAAAAAGTTTGAAAAAATGAAAATGAATAGGCAAAAGAAGAGAAAGGCTTCTTGTGCAAAGAGGTGATGCAAGTAACTCCATTGGGGTACTGACCAAGCTCATTAGCAACGGAGCCATGCTTGTCTTCCTATGTGACTTCGTTGGGGTACTGTCCAGGCTTGCTGGCAACAAAGCAGCACTAGAGATGAAATTAAGACTCTAATGACTCTACTACTTGTGCACCAATATACCGCTCAAGCCCAATCGAAGCAAATGTGTTTCCTTGGCTTGGAATGTGTGTGAATCGACCAAGAGCTTGGTAGATGCTACATCGTACAATCAAGCTAGTGTGAAACCAAGATGGACTGAGAACTAAACAATACTTCTGGAGGTGTTAGACTTTCTTTTCACGAACAAGGTCCATTCAGAGAGCTGGAGTTCTACCAATGTGTTGCCAAGTGTTGTAGTGGCTACAACCACCCTCCAAAATTTTGCCTTAGCTTCGTTTTGGAGCCTCCCTACCAACCTTTCACAACACCTTGTATTTCTTTGTCAAGTACACAAGCTTCAGTGTTTTTCTTGCACAAAGACAACCTGTCAATCAAAGCTTAATGCATTATCCTCATAGGTTGATCACCCAGACTTGGTCTAGCTGCAGGCTAAGCAGTTCCCCCAAGAAATTGGATAATCTTGGAGGGAATCCAGCGTTCCCTCTAGAAATTGTGCAATTCTGTCTCGTAGCTTGCTAGGCTCCAGAATTGCACAATCTTGCCAGTCAAGCTTCACTTAGAAAACTGCGCAATACTTCCTAGCAGGCCTGCTCGGCATAGGAATTGTGAAATCTTGGGTAGCAGTCATCTGATCTACCCAGAAATTGTGAAAATCTCTTGGGAAACCAGCCCAACTCCCATCCATAAATGCACATTTTCTCCCAGCATTTGAGCAGCCTCATGCATGAGCAGTTGGGTTGACCAGTTCCACCTAGGACCAAGGAAACTTGACTTGCATGCATGACTTGATTTTTCCTGGAATAGTAAAAAGTAACAAGAAAAATCATCCCTTGATCCAGGGAGATATTTTTAGTAGCCAGAGGCTACATGAAAAATCATTTTAGAACCTTTCCTCCAAGTGTTGCTTTTTCCTAGATTTGTGGCATGCGACTCATGAGCTCAAAATTATTTATTCAATGCATCAGAGCTCATTCTTTCACATTGATATTGGAGCTCTGACATCCCACAACACATCCAGGACTCTTCGACATAGCCGACTCAACTATTCATGGGTAAGTGGTCTCAACTTGTCTTTTTCAACATTTTTGTCACTTTTTGTGTTTTCACCTGTGTGAGTGTTGTTTTCTTGATTTCTTTGAATGCTTGTTATCGTTTACATGGATACTAGCTTGTACTAGCATTGTTCTAGTTTTCATTGTTATCTCATTGTTGTTGCATGCATGAAACTGTTTTAAATGAACGGTCGCCAATTCGGCTACCCGCTTCACCCACATTCATGTTGATCTATTTACTAAATCTTTCATACAATGTTTGCATGTATGATCAATCACTTCTTCTTTGACTTTGTGTCGCCATGCATTCAATTTCACATTTCCTTTCAGTTGCCCATCGACGAGTCTGGCCAACCTTGGCCCAAACTCTGCCTCACCGAGACAACATTGCATAATCCGAGGAAGGAAGGCCCTATCTTTCTCTCTAGAAATATGCATTTCTTCCCAGGTACTATCCTGTAGGATTGCTTTGCACATTTCTAAGGGACAGTGATTACTAGCTTAGAAAATTGCGTAATGTAGTCCCTGAGCCTGTAGTCATTTCCAACTGGAATTGTGCATTGCACAATCCCAGCAGTCAACAATTAGTCTGAATTGTGCAAATCCATCAGCCAGTATTTCTCCTAGATAGCCAAAATTCCCTTTGTGTAGATTTGGTAGCGAGTCACCCAACCTCCCAAAAGAAATTGTGCAATCTTTGCTTATCATTCCCTAGGTATGTGTTATGTCATTCTTCAAATTTTGCTTTGGTTTTCCTTGACAAATTTCCTTCCATGCATGCTTATTTGTCTCTAGATATTTCAGGCATTCATTTGCCTCTTAGCGGTACATAATCAATGGCCTCCAAGACAGTAGGATCAAAGGACACTGATGGAAGTGCAACTGGAGCAAAAGTTGAACAAGTGTCCGCATGTCCATTGATCTATGAAGATACCAAGTTGTTTCTAGACAAGGACATCAAGCTTAAATGGAAAGAGGTCAATGAAGCACTTGCAGGCACTTTCAAGGAAGACCTCAAAGATCACTAGGTGTATGTGAACATTCACAAGTTTGGCTTGTACCAGATTGCATGCAAATACCCTTTGTTCCCATGCATGGACATGATACATTAGATCGTCTCACACACTGATCTCGAGATTATGACTTTGAGAAGTGTCAGCAGGACAAATATTGCAACGTTTTGGGCACATGATTATGATGAGATGTATCAGATGTTGGAGCTCATGACGATCGTGGAGAATCCCTTCAGCTTACCCAGCAATAGTGCCAACTCCAGGGACATCCTTAATGTTGGGTGTGGAGCCTAATTATCTTTTGTATTCAAAGGTTTCAGCCGAACGTATACCCCAAGAAGAGTATACACCCCTCCACGTGGGGGGGGGGGCAGGGGTGCACCCCCAAAGCTAAAAATAGATGTAAAATTGCCTTGTAAAAGTCTAGTAATTTCTAGTCAATCTAGGTCATTCATTAGGCGGATGATCTAACGGTAGAAGTTATGTTTAATTTAGGGTTTTTTTTCCTTAGAAGGAAAATCCTAACTATATATGAGGGAATTGTATTGTGTCTATGTAGATCTATATTTTGACTGAGGAAGAGAGAGGAGATTGAGAGTGAAGAGGGTGTTACAGTGGATCTATTGTAGGTTGTATCTCTTCAGTTTACTGGATAATATACTAAAAGAAGGACTAGTTGTTTCTCCATGGATGTAGCCCAAACTGGGTGAACCACGTATATCTGTGTCTCTCCAATTTTATGTGTTTTCTATGTTTCTATTTATGCAATATTTAATGTGTTCCATTGCTCTGTAATATATAATTTTCTAACAATTGGTATCAGATCTTAAGGTCTGTTTGGCTAATAAACTCGCAGGAGAGAAGGGTTCCTAGTTTGAGTGGGAGCAATGGCGGAAGATGGTAGGTTTAGGGTCGAAAAATTTAACAACCAAAACTACCAGCTGTGGAAGATGCAGATGGAATATTATCTATATCAGAGAGATCTATGCCTACCATTGAGCAAAAAGATAAAGAAGCCGACAAGTATGAAAGACACAGAATGGGAAAATCTTTACAGAAAGGCACTTGGAACAATACCACTGTGCCTAGCGGTGTCGATAGCATTTAATATTTGAAAAGAAATGACAACAAAGGGTTTAATGTCGGCATTAGCCAAACTATATGAAAAACCCTTGGCCTCAAATAAGGTATTTATTATAAAGTGTTTATTTAAAATGAAGATTTCAGAAGGTGGATCTGTTGTTGATCATTTAAATGGTTTTAATACAGTTACAAGTTAGTTAAGTTCTGTAGGGGTAAATTTTGATGATGAAGTTAGGGCTCTATTATTTCTGTGCTCATTGCCAGAAAATTGGAATGGTTTAGTTATGGCCATTAGTAACTCTATCTCTGGATCTAGTACTTTAAAGTTTGATGATGTTGTTGGTGCAATCCTTAGTGAGGAAATGAGATGGAAAATATTTGGTGAGACATCAGGTAATGCTTTGACTACAGAGATTAGGGGAAGAAAAATGGAAAGAGGAAAGAGCCCAGGATATCGCAATAAGTCAAGAAAATGCAGATCCAAGTCCAGATCGGGGATAGTGTGCTGGAAATGTGGGAAGAAAGGACACCTGAAGAAAGACTGCAAGTCTCGGAAGGGAAAAGAAGGAGACGCGCAACAAGGAACTAATCATGAAGCGAATGCAACAAGTGATGTGTTGCAAGATGCTTTGATTCTTTCATTAAAAAATATTATTAATTCCTAGATGGTAGATTCAGGGGCCTCATTCCATGGCACACCTAATAAGAAAAATCTTCATGATTATGTTCAAGGAGATTTTGGACAGGTTCGATTGGGTGATGATAAACCCTATAAAATCGTTGGAATGGGTACAGTTTTCATAAAACAACAAAATGGAAATCAATGGCTATTGAAGGAGGTAAGGCATGTTCTAGATCTAAAGAAAAATCTAATTTCGATAGGGCAGTTGGGAGGTGAAGGTTGCATAAGTACTTTCACAGATAGAACCTGGAAGGTCACTAAAGGATCCTTGGTAATAGCGAAAGGAGGAAAGGTTGGTACATTGTATTTATGCAATGGTATTTCTAATTCTGTTAATGCTTTAACCTCTATAGGAGAAGATATGGCATTTTGGCATCATAGACTCGGGCACATGAGTGAGAAGAGGATGTAGATTCTTCACTCAAGAAATTTGTTGTTAGGTTTGAAGCATGTTGATTTAAAATTATGTGAAAATTGTGTTTATGGAAAACATAAGAGAGTCATATTCCTTAGAGTTGGGAAAGAAAATAAGAGCGAAAAATTAGAGCTTGTTTATATAGATGTATGGGGACCTCCTCAGGTATCATCTCTTGGTGGCTTTCATTATTATGTTACTTTTATTGATGATGCAACCAGAAAAACCTAGATTTATTGTATTCAAAATAAATCTGATGTATTTGATACTTTCAAGAAATGGAAAGCTTTGGTTGAAAATGAGACAGGGAAAAGGTTGAAGTGTCTCAAATAAGATAATGGAGGTGAATATTGGAGTGTTGGAGAGGTAAATCCCCTCTACGGATAGAGGCAATCCCTACTAGCCTAGAACGGGTCTAGCAATAATCGAACAATGCTACCACGCAAGTTCCTAATTGCAAATAAAAGGTAGGTGATGAAAACCTACCTGGATTCCAATGCTTTCGTTTGTAGAAGAGATGTCGCCCACGATCCTTTGCCTTGGCCGGTCACAATCCTCCATTATCTTCGTGAATGGACACCTACACACAAAGAGAACAACACAAACACAAGCTTGAAATCTAATATATGCAATTATACGTCAGTCAGGAAGGACATAATTCAACATTAATCATCACAACAATGAGAATGGAACCATAATGATAGCCATCTATTATTAATAATTAAAAAAGGAGAATACAACCAGCATCCTGACGTCAAGTCCTCCTTTGGCTGGGTGCTCAGCTACACAAGTCTTGCAAAGCTTGAAGGGATGAG